>JAQIXU010001591.1:0-16379 GCA_034701245.1 Strigamia transsilvanica | reverse complement strand
ATTGCGGCAACAAGGCACAGCGCAATTCCATCGGCCCATGACAACGAAGACAACAACTCCCCCAAGTTGAAATTTCAATTTTCACCACCAGATGGCGATGAAGTATTTTTTAACAAAAGGGCCAAAGTAAAAATGGCTCGCATTATCGCCCATGCCATAGTTTCTGAAAACCGAGTCGTTTTCAAACTGCAAGTGATTGAAATGACGCATGAGCTGGGCGTTAAATTGAGTCTATTTCAAACTGCAAAGGACTCGCTTTATCGCCCATGTTACAGTTTCTGAAAATCGAGTCATTTTCAAACTGCAAGTGATTGAAATGACCCATGAGCTGGGCGTTAAATTGAATTTAGTTCAAATTGCAAGGGACTCGCATTATCGGCCATGCCGTAGTTTCTAAAAATCGATTGAAAATTTTTCCGGGATTTAAAACACGATTTGCAGGAATCGGGATTATAAAAAATTTCATAATTCCCGGGATTTCGCACCCAGGAATTTCCGGGAAGGACCCACTACTCAAAACGACATAAAACTCACAAACAAATTCATTTGTCAAAGTGCCACAACTTTATTGTATGAAAATAATAGTAATAAAAAATTCTGCAAAACAAGATTGCTAAAATTCATCTTTAATAGTTTTTAACTTATTTACGAAAGCAAGTAAATTTTTCGAGTTAATTTGGTCTTTATAGTCGAATGGTACACGATTTCTGAAATCAAAACAAAAATTGTCATCAACAAAAAAACAAAACAAAACAATAAAAAATATTTTTATAATACCTGAAATACTTCACTAAATGACCAAAACAAGAAAAAAAATATATAAAATTAATATTTTTTTGTAAAATTAAATTAAAATCAATCTTATTTATACCTGATGGATATTGACCGACACCTAAGCGCCGTAACAAATCGGCTTCATTGTCAACATTGATATAAGCAAGAGTTAAACCCTGATTCTTTTTAAGTTCGCTCGCCGCGAGAGCAAATTGTGGTTTGATAGTTTGGCAATCGACCATAACTAAATAAAAACAAATAAAATTAGTTGTTTCATATAATCTTCGAACCGCTAAATCCGGGGTTCCCAATCTTTTTAAGATGGTGTACTTGTTAGTAGAGTACAATATGGTGACGTACCAGTAGATCAAACACCAAGAATCCAAAAAAAATTAAAAATCTCCATAAATTCCAGTCAAAAATCACAAAATCACAAAATCCAACACCAAAAACGCATAAAAATTAAACATTTTTCCCAAAAATATCAAAATTTCCACAAATAAAACCAAAATTTCATTCAAAAAATGAAAAATTTCACCCGAAAAATAAAAAACTTTAGTGAAATATCAAAAATCACAAAAAAATGACCAAAAATCCAAAAAATAGTCAAAATCTCCTCAAAAAAATCAAATTTTTCCACAAAATATCAAAAATCCCATTCAAAATCCACTTATCATGTACGTTAGGTTGGGAACCCCTGTGCTAAATAATTTACCATGATTGCAAAAAAGTATAAATGTCGATGTGTATATTTTTATAAATTGCTCAAACGAAGATGAGGTTAATTGATGAATGTTTTCGGATCCGGCAACTCCCGCCCATTCATCGGTGACATCTGATTGGCCGTCGTGTGGATTCCGCATAAAAGCGACAAAATCATTTGCCTAAAATGACACAATAGAACAATTTTTTTCTTCACAATTATGAACACCAAATAATTACAGTGCGGCCACCCTCGTACGCCTTGACCGTTTTGAGAAAACTAAAATATTTCATCGTGGGATAACCCTCGACTTGATACGACGCGCAAACCTGCGTGTTCGCGGTACAATCAACAGCTGCAAATGCCACCTGCAATAAAAAAAAAACTATTTCTATTTATTATCGTCGTTTATCTGCATCTAATTTACCCTCGAATCGTCTTTAAACTGAGCAGCAGCTGCTGTGAATTCAGGTTTTGCCTTTTTACAATGACCGCACCCTAAAAACAAACATTAAATTATCAAACAAAATCGATTTTCGTTGTAAAATTTAAATATTCATTCACATGGTGCATAAAAAATAACCAAAACGTGTTTCTTCCGTTTCATAAATGATTTAAAATTCGACTCATCTAAATGAACAATATCGCTTTCCGTATCCGCCCATGATTTCTCCGGTGGTGGCGGCGGCGGCGGCTCTTTAGGGCTAAAAAATCAAAGAAATTTCAAAAAAATAAATAAATAATTTCATAAATTGAATTAAACAAAACTTACTCCTTCATGAACTCAATTATTTTATCGGCGGTTCGGAAATTTACATCGTATTTGTATTCACCGTTCCTGAAAAATCCAAATTAGTCTTAACCCTAACCGCCATTTTGTAAAATTTACTTACTCGAAATATTTCACTGTCGGTGAGAAATTTAAAATAAAAATATATATATTAATTTATTACTCATTTCGTCCATGAATATAAATTACCAGACGGATAGCCCTTAATTTGAAAGCGAGAAGCAAGATTCGTCTCTTTCGTTGCATCAACTGCCGCAAGAGCGCCATTGAGCTCTTCATTGTTAAGCCTCGCAGCTGCGTCAACATACTCGGGTTTCATGGCTTTACAGTGACCACACCCTAAAAAACATTTCATTTATTTAGATAGGCCGTGTGTAGGTGATGTTATTGCAGGTAAACATACAGGGTGCGTAAAACATGACTATTACTGCTGGCCGTTCGGTAATCGTCGTGTCGAACGTTTCGTCGGTTAGGTGAATGACGTCGCTTTCCACAGCGGACCATTCTTCCTCTTTAGGTTTTTCTGGCGGTTGTTGTGGGCTGGAAATAATAGTAATGATTTAAACAAAAATTGAATTTTAATATTTAAAGAAATATATAGTGTGTCTTACTTGTTCATGAATTTAACGATTCCATCTTTCGTGTTATCACCTTCGTACTTAAATTTAAATTGGCCTTTTCTGGAAATTTAAAAACAAACGAAATAAAACTAAGAAAACTATACAATTACGCAGAACCGAGGCGATGTAATTTGGTGCTCGGTGCAGCGTTTTACTAAAAAAAATTCGAGTTTTCGACACATTTTAAGCAAAAAATTCCATTTATGGGTGCTAAAATGTCACTTTTATATGCTAAAATATCATTCTAAATGCGCAAATGTCATTCTAAATGCTAAAATGTCATTCTAAATGCGCAAATGTCATTTTAAATGCTAAAATATAATTTTAAATGCTAAAATGGCATTTTTAAGCGCTAAAATGGCATATTTGTGCTAAAATGGCATTTTTAAGCGCTAAAATGGCATTTTTAAACGGTAAACTGGCATTTTTACGTGCTAAAATGGCATTTTTAAGCGCTAAAATGGCATATTTGTGCTAAAATGGCATTTTTAAATGGTAAAATGGCATTTCTAAGTGCTAAAATGGCATTTTTACGTGCTAAAATGTCATACTTATGTGCTAAAATGGCATTTTTGTGTGCTAAAACTCAATTGTTTAGTGATAAAATGTCGATTTTATGTGCTAATGCGACTAAACTCACTCAAAATATAAAAGTGTAGGAAATCCTGTGATATTAAAATGTTGTCTGACAGCTGCATTTTCTGGTTTATTAACATCCATTGCTGCTAAAATCTAACAAAGCACAATTAATTTCCACTCATTTATACAAAAAAACAAACAATTTTCTTACGTTTCCACCTCGCAATTCGGTCGCAGCTTCAGCAAACACAGGTTTCAACCGCTTACAAAACCCACACCCTAATAAAAAAAACACCAGAAATCAATAAAACTCAATAAATCGATGCAAAATATCCATACACGGTGCGTAAAACATCACTAATAACGGTTTCGGTTCTTTCCTGAGCAATTTATCAAAAGCCTGCGCGAAATACAACATCAATCATCACATCAATAAATTGAATTTCCTCGCTCCAAAAATCAACTTACAAACGAATTCGAAATGTGAAAAACACTTCCAAGAGCTGGATCTTCTTCCCACGGAACATCGCCCGTTGGATCCTTCATGAAATTCACTATAGACTGCAATTTTAAAATTTTTTTTAATTTAAAATTCCACAAAATGCTTTAAAAGAAAATGCGTGAGACTCTCATGCGGAAGAAGTAAAACTTCCTAGCGCCTAGGAAAAGTTGATTTTATGCATTGTTTTTTTTTCCATTTGTTAACGATTTTTTTTATTTTTATTTTTTCAATTTTTTCAATTCAATTTCGTCATTACGACGTTATGAAAAATCAATGGGTTTACCCAAAAATTGATCTTTGACCAAAACAATCGACATTTTAGACCAAAAATCAACATTTTATCCCAAAATTCGGTGCTTTTAGCCCAGAATTTAATCTTTTTGATCCAAAAAATCTTCATTTTAGACTGAAAATCGACGTTGTACACAAAAATAAAAGTTTTTAGCTCAAAATTCGATGTTTTTAGCCCAAAAATTGATATTTTTGACCAAATAAATTGACATTTTTGACCAAATAAATTGACATTTTAAACTGAAAATCGACGTTGTATACAAAAATGAACATTTTTGGCCCAAAATTCAAAGTTTTCAGCCCCAAAATCGATTTTTACGGGCCAATAATTGTCGTTGGAACAGAAACGATGTTTTTGGTCTAAAATGTCAATGCTAGTGCCTGATCTGGCCTTAATCATTGACAATTTGTCAACAGCTGGTTGGATTCGGAGAAAGAGAAGCATCGCGCTGCCAGGTGGCAACCCAGATTTACAGACCAATTATAATTGTTTATATAGATTCAAACATTTGAGATTTACTACATTGTTCCAGGTGCAATCCCTTAATTGATTTGTATAAAAGCAGTGCGTAACCAGCGTTTCACTTTTCGTACCGTTCAAGCCAATTTGCCCTACCACGCCAGTAGAAGTTTCACTTCAAAAAACTAATATTTGTTTTAATTACATGAACAGTGTTTCTGCGGTCATAATCTTTATTAAATTCCCCATCTCTAGAAAATAATAAAAATTAATAATTTAAAAAAAAAAAATACAAATTTTTAAGTTTCTCAAATTTCTCACTTGAAGTGCTTCAAAACCATCGGATTCGGATTAGCTTTCAATTTTTTGCACAGTTTCTTCGCATCACTGCAATAATGCGCAAAATTCGCAACATTTTCTAGATTTTTATATGCAAATTTTAATTTCACCTGTCACAATTAATATACGCGAGTGTTCCCTGCCCGTGAACCGCCTCCGCAACATCCGAAAATAATTTCAAAGCTGCAACGCTTTCTCGCTCCGATTTGACGAACAAGACGAGAACATTCGTTTTCGTTCGTAATAATTTCTTGAAATCCTTTAAATCGTCGATATGTTCGATCAAGTCACGTCCACTTCGTTTCGATTGTGCGAGACAAAGCAAACACAATGCCAACTGCAACGAGCAAATATTGTCAATACATTTCAATTTGCATAAACCAATGATAATCAAACGCCATGCATACTCACAGCAAGTACCCGCGTGTTTACTAATTTCATTTTAATATCCAGATGTTACGTGGTACCCAATTGTAAACGTAACACACCTACATTCATGTTGCACACACGACACCGGTCGCTCGCAGCACGATGCGAGCACTAGCCTGACTCGATGACGTCTGCCTGGAGACAGGCACCTCGTGAAAAATTGATTTATTTTTATATTTATTATTTTTACAAATTGTGAGATAATTTAAATAAAAAATGCAATCAACGAACTCTTTAAATTCATTTATTAAACACCTGGTACACTCGGTTCACTCCAAAATTACCAAATCGAAACCGGCCGGCCAACGGCATCTTCCTGGCGCTAGAATTGGCTATTCAAACTCGAACCAGAACAGCAACGAGTTTCAAAAATAAAAACACAGATTTTTCTTCTTTTATTTATTTCACAAACTATCATAGTTTACCAAACTTGTGCCTATTATCTTTTACTATCTTATTCTTTTTATTAGGATAAGCGATTGCTTCATTTCGAAGATTTTTCTTCTTAATAGTTTCGGTCCAAGTGAACTTTCCACTCGAATTCGATTTCGTTTGATATTCGACTTTTATGACGTCATCAGTCTTCTTCTCCGTCCCAAACAACGGCATGCAGTTATAATTTGGTTTTTCCTTCGAGGAATCATTAAACAGCTTCAAAATGCCCCAATGGTGTTTAACACTGGGCGATTCAGCGCGCTCCAAGTGGTACAAAGCCGAAGCTACGAGTTGACCGAATTTCTTCCGTTCAGTGTACGACACGTTTTGACTCACGTTATGTTCCACTTCCAACGGATTCTCAATGTACACCGAAGCATTAATAGAATTAAACACGTGCGATCCCTTGTTAATCGATAAACCATAGTCTTTAAACACGAACGATTCGTAGAAATAGAAAAATCCTTTCAATAGTTCACCTGAAAAACAAAACGAATAAATAAATAAATGAAAAATATCGTTAATTTAACGTAACCAACCCAAATTTTGATCATTTTCCAACGACGGGAACGACTTGACATCTTCAACAAACAAATTACCACCGCCGCCATCTTGGAAAATAAAGAATAATTCAATTTTAACGCTTTTTATTTCGATTTTAACCTTTTATTTACCTATTCGCAGTTCGTTTAAACCCGGTAAAATCGGTTTCTTCATTTGTTGCAAGTAAAAAATAACCATTAAGGTCAATTGGAAGTTCGTGAACCACGAACCGGCGACTGAATTCGTCACTCCGACCGCCTTTGCCCATCTAAAAATGGTGAAAACGAGCGGTCGGACACGTTTGTCGTATTCGCCGAGCAAATAGAGAATCTCCGACATGACTAGAGCGGAACTAAAATCACAAAAATTGGTTTTAATTTGATTTTAAACGTTTTTTTTGGTTTTATTTACTCGTTGGCCGCTGCTAAATCGCATTCTAGGCCCGTGAATCGGTGATGGAATTTGATGATCGGGACCCGGGCGCGCGGAATTTTCATTACGTCAGAACATCCGGGAACGAAGAAGGTGAAAACGTCTCCGAAGATTTCGACGAATTTTTTTATTAGCTCGCGGTCGGCGTTAAAAGATTTATTTGGTTGGAATGTGAGTTGTGTTTGTTTGTGTTTGTTTGGGTTTATTAGGAGGACCATGTCGGCGTCGGAGTTGATGTTGCCGAAACCGTTGACGGACGATCCGAATGGTTTCACTTGGTTGTAGGGAAGGAGACTGAGAAAGCTGTCTTCAACTTGCTTGCAGATTAGGAAACGAAATCGGGATTGGATGTCGCATAGTTTGGTTTCTTCGTATAATGTTTGCATTTGTTCCGAAACCTGAAAAAAAAGTCAAAGTCGATGAGATTTGAGTTGGAAATAACGTTTAGTTCGGTTAATTTATTCGAATTAATGATGAATTTTGAGTAACATGATGTAAAAATCTTAAATTCAATCAAATTAATGCCGAATTTTGAGTAAAAAAAGTAAATCAGTGAAATTAAAGCCGAATATTAAGTAAAAAAAGGTAAAATCAGTCAAATTAAAGCCGAAATTTGAGTAAAAAAGGTAAAATCAGTCAAATTAAAGCCGAATTTTAAGTAAAAATGGCAAAATCAGTCAAATTAAAGCCGAATGTTAAGTAAAAATAGCAAAATCAATAAAATTGATGCCGAATTTTGATTAAAAACAGGTAAAATCAATCAATTAATGCCGAATTTTAAATAAAAAAGATGATTTCCATGCAACTTTTGTGTTATTTTGATTATTTACATCTTTCGATTCCGACACTGCTTTAAAGTATGCGTCATTTTCTCGTTGGCTGTACTCTATCAACGGCGCTGATATTGTCCCAGCAGTCTTATTCGATACACTCGAATTACTAAACTTCAAAAAATGTGAAAATACAGGCAGAGAATCTTTTCCATTGGAATAATTCGCGCCGCTCATAAACGAGGCCAGAAAGTTTTGTGATTTGAATTCCATCAACACGAACATCTAAATTGAAAAAAAAATACTTTAAATAAATAAATTTGGTATCAATATTACATTTTTTCGTTTACCGTATTGCTCGATTTGTTTTCGTAAAAATACGCTCTTGTGACATTCGCGGATTCCTTCGCCAAAAGTGATTTTGCAACTTCATTAGACTTCACTTCAACGACTACAGTTCGACGAGCTTCATCCCGCCTCAGTTTCATGAGGGAATCGAACCTGACCGATTCTATAAATAGATAAATAAATGAATATCAGCATCGAGGAGAGTTTTACGCGATTATTACCGTTTTCCGGAGTTATCTTACTCGCTATTGACGAATTATGCATTTTAGATAAACGTACATTATTGCAAACAGCAAAAACAATGTTTCGGTGTTTTAAATGTTTATAATTTCGAATAGAAAAGCATGAATTGATGAAGAACCTAGTCCGATGAGCGACCGCCATTTTGGTCGCAAAAGCTTCTATAAATTCCCGGATGAGGCGCCACCTTCCAAAACCTCGTGTTTCTACGCATATTTTCAACATTTTTACCCATTTTTATGTTGATTTTTCTTATTTATGGTCGTAAATTCTCGTCTAGTTTGATTTCGGTCATCAAATCACACATTCTAATACATTTCGACAATTTTTTGTCTAAAATTAATCGATTAAAACTGACATACGAAGTTAAATTAATATTTTAATGAACAAATAATCATTTCGAACACTTTCAAATCTTTACAAAAGAAAGATTAAACGAAAAACAAAATAAAAAATCGTCGAAAACAAATCGCTTCAATTTCGCAATCAACGTCTCAAATTTGCCGAATCACGGCGCTTCAATTTTGAAGTTTATAACCCTGCTTCTCCAACTCGGCTCTAGAAAACAAACCCAAATGACATTAAACACAAATTCTGACCAAATAACACACGAATTACCTCAACTGTTTACTGAAATCGTCTTCTACATTGTCATCGTCCCAGTTATCTTCCCAGACATTGACGTCTTCATCGTCCTCGGCTTTCCCAGTCCAATCTTAAAAGCAGACATTTTAGTTACAACTTCAAATCCGTATATAATTCACCAACCTTCAGCTGGAAACTCCTCAAACTCGTCGTCTTCTTCCAACAAACCCAAATCAATCTTTTTGTTAGTGTCCGCCATTTCTAACGCACAGTTGTTCAGACAGAAACGTATAATCGATAAACAAGTTTCTACGGAAACCGAGAGGGAAAGTTCTACGGAGCTCTATAGAGAACACTAAATAAATAGAAATAACAAATTTAAAAGTTTCCAACTACAAACAAGATTAAATGACAATATATATATACATATTTCTTTAAAATTTAATAAAATAAAATGATTTTACTGAAAAATTTCAATATTTATTGCATTAAAAACAGCACACAAATAAATAAACATAAATATTGTTTGCATAGAAGGAAGGAACTTTGAATCCATCATCCATTAACCATTTAAATATCCCCATAAAGACTAGATTACAATCTGAAACCCTAGACAGAGCATGCGCAACTTCCTTACTACGAAAATGACATACATCCTGTAACTTTACCGGCAATGAGTAAGGAAGTTTAAAATCTCACTCCCCAACAATATTTTGATATCAAAACCTTCATGGATGAATCTTTCCTCAACTTATTTACATTCCAATAGAAATGGCAGCCAGCACAAGTGCACTTTTAGCTGTATCCATCTTCTGCCTTTCCCTTTTGCCCTTATCGCTCGAAATTGGCACTAGGGAGGACGAAGCAAAAATATTCCTCTACGATCTCGGAGCGCAAGTGTCAAGCATGTGCCGGCACGCCCGGCTCGCCGAATGGGAATACTCGACCAACATCAACGACGACACACAAACAAACATGGTAAAGTTTAAAAAAATAAAAAAATATTTATTTTCGGCGATTTTTAAATTTATTTTTATTTTGTAGATACGTGAGGGAACCAAAGAAGCTGATTTTTTCAAACATGCGTGGTTGCAGGTTAATAAATTCGACTGGAAACGGTTTCAAAACCAGTCTATGAAACGACAGTTCCAGTGCTATTCCGTTGTCGGCGATGCCGCGTTAAACAAGAGTGATTATAGTCAGGTTATATGATATGCAGGAAAAGCATACATTTTAATTAACTCGGGTTTTTTATTACGGAGATAAGATATAACTAGTTTTGATTATTTCTTTACTCGTTTTTAGTTCATAAGTATCACGTCGCAAATGGAAACTATATACAGTTCGACGACCATTTGCAATAGGCAAAACCAATGCGGGCTGCACTTGGACCCTGGTACTGATATTCGCGTTCTGTTTAATTTGCATTGATCTAGATATTAATAAAGCGGTTGATCAAACAGAAATTACTAACATTATGGCGTCGTCACGTGACTATGACGATTTGTTGTACGTGTGGAAAGAATGGCACGATAAAGTGGGTCGACCCATGAAACCACTGTACCCAAAGTATGTCGAGTGGGGTACCATATCGTCCAAAATAAACGGTGAAAAAAAAATATTTTTGAAGAAAAAAAAATATAAATAATTGTTTTGATTTAGGGTTTAAAAACAAGGCCGATATCTGGCTTTATGATTATGAAACTTTGAATTTCGATAAAGAGGTGGAGGGAATAATGACTGAATTGAAGCCGTTTTATGATCAGCTTCATGCATACGTTCGGAGAAAATTGAGTGTTGTTTACAAGGATAAAATACGTTTGAATGGACCTATACCAGCACATTTGTTAGGTGAAAAAGAAAATTTGTTTATTTTGTTAATTTGTTATTGCGTTTTTGTGTAAAGGTAACATGTGGGCTCAGAGCTGGCAGAATATTGAAGATATTGTCAAACCATTTCCTCATAAACCAAGTGCAAATGTGACATCTGCAATGGAGTTGAAGGTAATTGAATTTCATGGTGTTGACTCAATTGTCAGTTAGGTGCAGTGTATTTGAGTAAATATGTAAGCAACCTTGGGAAATTGGTACCAAAAGCTTTTTTTTTATTGTCAACACTTTGAGGAAACTGATAAAGATCTATTTCCTTTTATCTGTTGATCCCAATAAATATTTTGACCGTGAACTTAATAAACAAATATGGATAGTGAATAAAAATCCGGCCGCTAGATGGCAGTATTTGTGAGAGAAGTTGAGCATGAATTTATTGTTGATTTGTTGTTGGTTAAATCTTGATAAACCAATTTTATTAAACAAAACAAACATTATTGATATTTTCAAAAATTATTCTACGATTGCGATGCTGGCACTGTTTTATCTCTTTCACAATCAAATTCAATATTATTTTTGATTCTTTGTCGCGGGGCCCTTAAAAGGCGTGGGGCCCATAGGCCGATGCCTACTTGGCTTAATGGGTAATCCGGCACTGACCATTAATGGTGATGCCATAGACAGATTTAACTAGATCAATGGCAGTTTTAGACAAATGGGAGCAAACTGCCACTGTGCTGGATTTGCAATTTTAATTTGTATCTTCTTTCCAGGGTTATAATGTCACTCAGATGTTTAAGCTGGCAGAAGAATTCTACACATCTTTAGGTTTACAACCATTGCCTGAATCTTTTTGGGAAAAATCTATGCTTGAACGTCCCAAAGACCGCAATGTGAATTGCCATGCACAAGCCGTGGATTTTTGTGATGGCCAAGACTACAGGTTTGTTCAAACAAAAACTAAAAAGTGGAGTAAAATGATTATGTGCAGGGCTGGATTTACCATTAGGCTAAAGAAACTACAGCGTAGGGCCCCACGATTGCAGGGCTGTGCAGCTTAGGGCTCGCAGTACTTGAATCTGGCCCTGGTTATGTGACGTATTTTTACTTTAAATTAGAATCCAGATGTGTACTCAAATAAATATGGAGGATTTAATCACAATTCATCATGAGATGGGGCATATTCAATACTTCCAGCAATACAAAAATCTCCCTTTTGTTTATAGAACTGGTGCCAATGCAGGTACCATTTGAAATATATTCTGACACAATTATTTATTTTAATGATTTAAAAAAACAACAGGATTTCATGAAGCAGTTGGTGATGTAATGGCACTTTCAGTTAGTACACCCTCACATTTAAAAACAATAGGTTTGCTGCAGAATTTATCTAATGATCCAGGTATGGTGTGAGAAATGTTATTTTTGGTTTTACAACTTAGTTGCATGTTTTCTCAGAGAGTGACATCAATTATCTAATGAGCATTGCTCTGCAGAAAATTGCCTTTTTACCTTTTGGATATGTTGCTGACCTTTGGAGATGGAAAGTATTCAGAGGTGAAATTAAGGAAAATGAATACACTGCCAAATGGTGGGAATTGAGGTACAATAAGAAAAGAAAAACTGGAAGTACAGCTGCACAATGAATTTATTGTTTTTCTTCCAGGAGAACCTATCAAGGAATTGAACCATCAGTGCCAAGAACTGAATCTAGCTTTGATCCAGGAGCAAAATTTCATATTGCTGCTGATGTTGAATACTTGAGGTACGGTATTTTGCTTTAAATTAAAAAGAAAAAATATGAGTGAGACTCTTTCGCGGTAGAAGTGAAACTTCTGAGCCCCTAAAAAAATTTATGAAAATAAAACGCAAACTCACTTCCCCATCAACTGAGCAAACTGCCTGTGCTCAGATCTTTAACTTGCACCAAAACATGACTCAAATCGCACAAATAAGCACAAAGATGCTCAATTTGTTCGTCATTTTCCGCATCCACATGCACCAAGACCGCCATGCAATTGTCGCAACCGCGGGTTTGCAGTAGCGGACGAAGTTCACAACGTCTGAAACGGACGACCCGAGCGACATGAAAACACTCACATCTTCGATGACTAAGAAAATCCGTTTTTCGACAATTTTTGCGTGTTTTATTGACATTTTTTGCGTGTTTTTCGACATTTTTTGCGGCTATAGAAGTTTCACTTCAATAAACATTAAAATTCCTTCATTTTTTAAAATCAAGGTACTTTGTTGCTGCAATTATTCAGTTCCAGTTCCATAAAAGTTTATGTCTAGAAGCAAAGCAATATGATCCAACAAATCCTCAGAAACCACTTCACAAATGTGACATATATAGAAGCAAAGAAGCTGGGAAATTATTACAGTAAGTTTTGTATTTATAGATATGATTGAGTAGTTTTTGGGTATTAGGGTTAGGTGGGTCATGGACACATGGCACAAAAAAGGTTGGGAAACACTGGTCTACAGGCTGTAGCATTGAGGCCACTATACAAGGGCGTCGCAGTACCAAGGCCGACTATGATATGTGGTATGTCACTCGTCACATGTGTCTTGTTTATCTCAGGGTGCAATCTACACTAGAAAAAATATAGGTTTCAAAGAATGTAAGCTTACACTTTTATGGGTGTAAAACTTGTTATTGAATGTGCACTTTCTCCATGCCCTGAGGGTGGGCAAACACTGTCAAAGAGTGACCAGTGGACAGATGTTATGATCTCGCGCATTGCTCTCTGTTTTATTGACCCTAACTTACTTTTGTATAACCTCTCCCATGTGTAATAAAATGTACAGTTAGTTTCAAACCTCTAAACACTGCTGTTGCTTTTTTTAAAAATCAAGCAAAACTGTAAGTTACTTTTTCAAATGGTCTAGTGGTTTAACTTCAACAAGAGTGTCGCCTCTTGTGTTCCAATGGTTCAAAACTCGATTAAACTCGTCTCAGTTTAAAGAATGCTAAGTTTTACATAGAGAAAATTCACGCACAGCCACAATCTATGGTTTCAAAAGTAGCACTGAATATTTATTCAAAGTTAAGATAACAAAAAAATGTAAAGTAAAATAGAACAACTGATCTTTATTGGTCAGAAAACTCAATAACGCCTGAGGAAATGGGGGTGGCAAAAGCCCTTAATTGGGTACCACGAAAAAGGGGTGACAAAGTTCAAAAAAATGGGTTCAACAAATAAATGGGTCACATTCCCAAACAGTCACTTTCACTAAAAGTTCAATTTTCTCTTCCTTTCAAAAAAGTCCCATTCTTTCCCGTTTTAACAATTCAAATTTTCACACTTTGTGAGTCCACTCCACCAAAACTAAAAATTTGTTTCATCAAAAACTACAATAACGCTTGTTCCTATTTAGGCACCTTTTTGGAGTTAAATTACACCATTGAGGTGTAATAAACATGGAGGTATAAACGTTATACTTTTATGCTTGTACACCCTGCATGTACTAAAGCACTGGCGGATCCAGAGGGTTGGCCCGGGAAGGGGGGGCATAGCCCTAGAGATCACATTTAAATTTAAATTCAAAAATTAATAATTTTAAAATTATTTTTGGACCAAAAATTCAGTTAGACCCAAAAAATTCATTCTGATATCAAAATAAATTTATTTTTTGGCCAAAAAATCCATTTTTTTTCCCAAAAAATCCATTTTTTCCTAAAAAATCCATTTTTTTCTCCCAAAAAAATCCATTTTGTTTCCCAAAATATCCATTTTGTTTCCCAAAATATCCATTTTGTTCCCAAAAAATCCATTTTTTCTCAAAACATCCATTTTTTTACCAGAAACATTCACTTTTTGTTTTACCAAAAACCCCTAATTTTTACCAAAAATATCCAATTTTAACCAATTGGTGATCACAATATTTTTTGACAGATCTGCTCTCTTTGATACCCAATTCCCAGGGGCGGTGCTACCTTCTCTTGCGCCCCCCTGCAAATTTTGCGCCCCTCTGCAAATCTCAAAAATGTCGCCCTAAATCACAAAATTGCCTCTGAAAAAGCGCCCTTTGACCTGAAAAAGCACCCCTTGACAGTCGGCGCCCCCCTGCGCCGCATACCCTACTAACATGGTAGCACCGCCCCTGCCAATTCCTATGTAAATTCCCAATCCAGGACCACAACAACAGGCTCAGCGACTCCATTTTTCGTATCGGTCTTTGAGCATCTTTGGTTTTCTAAGATTTCTGCCTTTTTTTGGGGTCTTTTTATGTTTGTCTTTTGTTCACATCCCATTTGTTATAGGTACTTTATCCAGGGCTCTTTTTGTATTGGAACGCAGGGGGACGGCGTCCCCCCACCTGTTTTCGACGGATCATAATTTAGTATATAAAATTGCACAAAAAAATTTTTTTTTATTAGCGTCCCCCCACCTTTTTTTTTTTTTTTTTTTTACAAAAAAAGCATTGACTTTATCTGAAGAAAAAAGCACATGCAGCAAACTGTACTAACATATGGTATTTCTTTAATAGTGAAATGTTGTCAATGGGAAGATCCCAACCTTGGCCTAAAGCAATGAAAAAAATAACAGGAAATGAAACAATGAATGCAGCAGCATTGCTGGAGTATTTTAAACCTTTATATGATTTTCTAATACAAGAAAATAAGAAAAATAATGAATACATTGGCTGGACAAGTAAGTCATCATTCTTTGTCTTATCCACACTGCATTGCAAGCCTGTAGGATATCTTATTCTGATCATAATTACCAAGTAATATCCTGAAGACATTTTTAGAAGATTCTTGTGTTCATTCATAGGACACAGTTTGTATCCAAAAAACACCCATAAAATTTTATTGGGGCCTTTTAAGGGGGTTTATGAAAGATATCCTTAGGACATGCTAAATGCTGTTTGGATAGTTATTTTTAGCCAATGAAATGTCATTGTGTTTTGTTACAGGTGGTTCTGCAATTTTACTGAGTGCCAGTCCAACAGCAACAACAGTTACTTCCATCATAATTATATTTATAGAAACGCAAACATTTCTACTGTTTTAAAAATATTTATTACAAGACGGATACAAATTTGGCTCATCCTAATAAACGATTTGGAGTTTACAAAGGAATTTATTGCATTTAAATATATAATCTCCTGTGGGTTTTCCCGTTCTCAGTGTGAATGCAAGGTTGGGTCTTCAAGAAAGTTGTATCCCAGATTACGGTGTGCAGAGCCTTCTAATACCTCTCACTTGTCAGTCTAAAATATCACGACTACGCTCAGTGTTAAAAATGCACAAACCCAAATTTTTTGTTTCATTAATACGTCCTGATTGGAATGAGAACTCTTCATAGAGTTGTCACGATTAGCCATGATACCAAAATATTGTGTAAAAACATAGCAATACATCTCTGAATTTGTGTGGCCATTGATTGTGAAAGGATGTTGCAACCCTGAATCTTTAGTAAACTATCTAACTGGCGTAGTTTAAATGGCTGTTTGTCTAGGAGATTTGGATTAAGATTAGGAATACAAAACTACTGGTTAGTTATAAGGCAAAGGATAGGACTAGCCAATAAAGATCCACTTCTTAAGCAGCCAATAGAGTTCAACTTGAAGATCCTTAGCACACTCTTAGGATTGGGCAAATCCTTGCTCATCTACTTCTGGGATGAAATCTTGGTGACTTAAAGGGATGAAATCTTGGTGACTTAAAGGGATGAAATCTTGGTGACTTAAAGGGATGAA
>JAQIXU010001590.1:0-16383 GCA_034701245.1 Strigamia transsilvanica | reverse complement strand
CTTAAAAAATATAAAGAAAAAAAAAATTTAATTTATTTTATTTTATATTTTGTTGGAATTTTTGGGCCCCTAAAAATATTTTTGCATGGGGGCCCAAAATTTGAAGCTACGCCTCTGCTCTGAACCATTTGTGTTCATTCGATGTTTAAAACTTGAGCACTTTGCTTCCGGTTTTGTCATGTCCGAACTTCGCCCTCCCAAACGTCGCACCCGTGTTGTCACTTTTTGCATTTACATGAACTTGTAATCTGGTTGCCGCCTCACGTCGACCTTTGGCCGCAAGAAGACAAAACCTTGTGCGTCGAACTTCGTTTAGCTTTAAGTTTCAACATCTCCTACAACGAACCTCAAGCGATGACCTTTAAGCACCTTCAAGAAATTGTGCGCATCGCAGCAAAAATTCCGAAACGTGTGTAATATGCAAAACTACACATTTAGAAATAATTTAATTGTGGCCTCGGTAAGACAAAACTTTAAAATGAATATTTCAGAATTCCCGCAGTGTCTTTTGCTCTTGGCGTTGCTTTGCCCGCGTGCTAAGTGCCGCAACAATTCCGTCTTAATTTCCATTACTTTCTCCAATCAAAATGCAAATTCAAAAAATGATTAATTAATTTAATTAATTTAAAATAAAAGAAATGACCGTTCACTTTAACAGGGCTTTTACAAAGCAGACTCTTTTCGATCGATCGATCCAGCCGAAATTCTTGACGAAACTGAAAGATATTACGATTTAACTCGGCTTTTTCCACTGGTCGTGAGAAACTTGATCAAATATTAACCATGGCGCGTCTCTTTTGGCCTAGTGTCACATTATAAATGGCAGCATCCATAAAGAAACTTACACCATCTTAAATTCACTGGAAATAAAACGATAGTGTCAAATTTCCGATTCAGGACCTTTTTTTTCTTTCTCACCCAACGTTTTTTTTCTTCTTCTTTCTATTACCTTTTTTCACCCTCGTGGAGAAATACGAGATTTCCACTTCCGGAAATACTCTACGCTAACCACGTGAGAAATTGCTTTCCAACAAATATCGACCATTTTTTTTTCAACACTTGGATACAACTGTAGATTGAGTTTGATGATAAAATTAAGATCCATCTACCGTCAGTTCAGTCAAGTTTTAAAAAAGTTATCGTAAATTTACTATGTTTACATGGGCACAGTTTTCCGTAAAAATAAAAATCCAAATTTTGCTTTTCTGGAAATATGCATGTGTTTAGTTTTCCAATAAACATGATGTCGTATGACGTGTCTAAACCGCAAACTTGCGCAATAATCATCCACAATGCACCGCGCACAAATAACATGTATGTTGCGTGTATAACAACGATGATATAGTTATGGTGCTTAGTTTGGGTTATTGTGGCTTCACCTTTGCTAGAAAAGCAGTGAATGAGTGTTTACATTGCAGTTTGCAATGCGCAAACTGCCTAAAGTCCAGCTCGTACAAGTAGAATTTCGTTATATAAATGTCTAAATAGACCAAAACGACCGAAATAAATGTCTAAATTGACCAAAACGACTAAAATAAATGTCTAAATTGACCAAAACAACTAAAATAAATGTCTAAATTGACCAAAACGACTGAAACAAATGTCTAAATTAAACAAAATGACTAAAATAAATGTTTAAATGAACCAAATCTATTGAATTCAATATCTAAATTGGGGGTAAATCTAGGTTCTGTCAAATTTAATTTGCACCATTTTCTAATTTTACCCGTGTGGGGAAGAAGGTGTGCAAGGGGGTAGTGGAACTTACCGCAGGCTGCGTAGCACATCTCCAGTCGCCGAAAACCGCAAGAAAGAATTCATAGTGGTAGCTTTATGGAAGTAAGCACTTTTTTCGTTCGCAAAAAAAGTATCCGGGACCCAAATTTTGTCAATCATTTCAGCGCCTACTGAAAGACTTTCGATGCCCGGTCGTGCAGTGAATTGTAAGCGGTTGTCGTGCCAATACTGGCGAAAATAAAAATCCATTGTGAAATCCTAAAAAATCAAAACAAAAATCAAAATTATTCTCAAAAAAACAAACAAAACACTAAAACCTATAAATACAAATCAAAATTTATAACTACATTTAATTTTCCCAGCTCACTGAATCAAATTAATGTAATAAACCGTGCAAAAAGATTCTTAAAAATTTATTTCTAAAATCTAAATATTTAAATCATGCAAAAAGCCAAACTGAATTCTAATCAAATTAAAACAGCTTAAGAAAAGTCCAGAAGTTCGCTAATAATTAAAATCCAATAAATCTTACAATTTACTTAAATGTACGCTTCAGGAAACATTTACTAATCAACTTAATGAATGCTTTACTGAACAACATTTTCCGTTTCTCGAATCGATACAACTTCTGAACATTCAACAAATTTTTCTAAGATATTTAAGCAACTAATGTGTGTTATCCAAGCTATAGACAGCCTACAGAGTTAATGAAGCCAGGTTTATGGCTATACGTTACCAGAGAGCTGGAGGAATTCGCAGTTCTGCATGTTTTATATTTATTTTGTATTACATATATGACAAAATGTTAACAACAACAAACAACAGAACATCAAACATACCAGCACACACACACACACACAAAAGCCGAAATATAAACAATAAACAAAAGAGAAAAAAAATTTTTTCCTCCATTTTATGGCACAAAACAAATCAATTTCGAATTAAAACGAAAAAGAAAAATATAAAAAGAAAAAAACGTTTTTAATTTAACAATTAATGCTCGATTAATCGTTGCATGTTATTAAAATATGTAAATTAAGGGTTGAATTATTCAAATCATGTAAAAACAATAAAATAACAAAAATATAGAAACTAAAAAATATCGAATCAACTCAATAAATAAAAAGTCAGCTTTAATACCATTTGCACTTCTGAAACAGAGCTGATACTCAGAATATACATCGTTACGCCCACGTCTACGGGGTGACCTGAAAAAAGAACCAAATTGAAGCGAACATTTCTGTGACGCATTCCTCGAGCTCCAATTCTCTTTTCTCTCTTTCTTTCTTTTTTCCCTGTTCCATCCATCTCTCTATCTCTAAATGTATTCCGTATCAGGATTCACATGTACGCTGTCTATATGTGCTCTTTTATCTACTATTTATTCAAGCTAAATGTACGATATCTAATGAGGGAATGAAGGTGCACACTGCACGCAAGAATCAATACCATTTGTACTTCAGATAGTGAACTGATGCTGATAATATACATTGTGACTCCAACGTCTACGGGAACACCTGCAAAGATAAGACAGAATACATGGTCACGGAAACAGCCACAGCTCCTGCCACTCGCCATAAAAACAAAAAATATATCGCAAATGCAAATAAATAAATAAATAAATAAATAAATTGGAAAGTTTGTCGTTTCGCCCACGTCAATCATTTTCGTGGCTGAAAATAAGGAGCGTTTGGAATTCAGCAAATGGCTATCGAATATCGATACCAATTGGTTGAATTGCAAACTTGCGTTTGATGCGCTGCCGAGAGAAACCCCTGCATGTCATCAAAAGAGTCGAGGACAAGTTGTATGATTGAGTGCATCTGTGCAGCTGAGGCGAGGCTGTGTCATTCGCGTCCTAGACGGTAACGTTTCGGGGAATTGCATCTGCAAAAGGAAGAAGAGCTCATGCATCATGCATCAATAGCCGCACACGCAGCCGCCACTGCGATTATTTCCAAATCATTCCTATGGCGGCTTTCCTGCATGTTCTTCTATTTTAAAGGAATTTTTCATGTAGAACTACTTCGATTCGACGGCTTTGTTTTCTCCAGGGTGGGAGTCGAAAACCAACGATTTCAACAATCAGACGACACAACAGTAGTAGCTGCATTCAATGTTCGGTCATGAAAACCGTTTTCCCCGTTATCACCGTGCGTAGAAAACCAAACAACTTGAAAAATCTAGCGTTCAAAGTTCAAAACCGTTTTCGTGGAAATTGAAAACGGCGAAAACAAAACGGTTTGAACATTGAATGCAGCTACAGTATGTCCCATATGGTGAAAAAATATATTCCAATATATCATAATGTATTTAAGTTTGGCTGTGTACTTGAGAATACATTTTCTACTACATTTTTGCATGCAAATGGTAATACATTTTGCATCTGTTAATTTTCTGAGAGGTTTGCACGTCGTCAAGATTGCATTCGACGCCACTAATCAAATCGGCACTTCAATCAGACGAAATAATTTATCACCGGCCGCTAACTCGATATCAAGTGGCACTTGTAATCCCTTACATTCACGCCATTACCCGAGTAAAGGAGATGAAAACAAATCCATTTTACACTACAATAGCACCGGATATCAATCTCAAATGTCGAGTGAAATCCAAACTATAACTCGCGCTGCTCGATTCCTATTAACCGACTTCGTTTATCTCGATTTTCTTGTTTATTGTCTTGGTTTTTGGTCGCTGCTGTCACCGTATTGCAGCGAAATCATATTGGCAGATATAAAAATAGAAGGAAAAAAATCTTCGGGAACCGGCCAATTTTTTTTTTTTTTTAATATGAGAAACGACTAAGCGAGATTGCATCGGAAACGAAACTTGCTTGCTTCGCAAGTCTGCCATTATTCATACAACTTAGTGGACTGTATCATAAATTTGGTGGAGCAAAGTCTTTGCAAAATCCAATAAGTGAAGCGAACCGCCTCGTACCTACTAATATGAGTGAACTAGAGAGTGAAGGGGCACTTCTTGACTGTTCCCAGGAGATAGAGAAAAAAAGGGTTAAGAAATCGTTCGAGAGGAAATTCCTCCGCCCATTACATTTCTTATATAGTAGTCATAATTCAAGTTTAATTCAAGTTTAATTTCATTTGGCTTCAAATTCAACATGTTTCGAATCAAATTGAAAAAAAAAGGAATCGAACACATTGGATTTTTTTTTCGGTCTATAACTGTGTCTAGACCTTCCTTTGCCCTCAATTTTGCATCGAACCAAAATTCAATACTCGAGAGGAAAATTTCCAACTTTTTTTTTTATTTCTTTATTTTTGTTTTTATTTTTTTGCACTTTAAACTTCACCACTCGTGCAAGTCACAATAAATGACACTTTTCACACCTTTTCAAAAACAAGTAAAAAGAAATAAATAAATAAGAGGAAAAAAAAAATCGCTCCATCACTCTTCGTCAACATAAAATATCGAATTTAAACTTTCCTCCAGTCAAACATTTTGTATAACTAGATGCAACCAGCCTGACGCTCAAAAATCTAGCGGCGTTCACAACCAAACTATTTGATAAACGCCACTCGAGGGACCAAATAATGACTCCCACGACCAACTGCTGATACGCAACGCAGCCTTTCACCTGCAAAGCTAACATTTTCGATGGTCTGTGAAGTGAAACCCATAAAAAAAAAAGGAAAAAAAAAATTGGCAAGACCGCATCGGACACAAGAGTAAAAAAAACCAACACTTTATCTTGTATCCCATTTCTTGCTTCATCAATCAAAACTTCTTTCTATTATTATTGCTAAAAACTTCCATCGTGTCCGCTTTAATACAAATTGCCTTTTTTATGGACACATAAATATTCACAAAAGAGAGAGAAAAATCAATTTCGTTTTTCTTCGTCTAAAAACGTGGAATAAGCCAAATCCATAACCCATTAAACAAAGAAAAACTGTCTTAACACGAACAATTTTTTCTTCTTATGTATTTTGGATTTTGTTCTTAGTCTATGACTAATAATAATAATAATAATAACGCCTACTATATTGTATTTAAAAATGTATTAAGTTTCACAATGCACTTGAGAATATATTTTGTATACTACATTTTTGCATGCAAATGATAATATATTTTGTAAAATGCATTACGAAATACATCGTGTAATGCAGAGGTCCCCGATGTTTTTAAGATGGTGTAGCTGTTAGTATAGTACAATATGGTGACGTACCAGTCGGCCAAACACCAAAAATCCAAAAAATAAAATTATTTTCTCCAAAAATATCAAAATTTCCACAAATAAAACCAAAATTCCATTAAATAAAATGAAAAACTTCCCCCGAAAAATTAAACTTTACTGAAATATCAAAATCCCCTTCAAAAATCACAAAATCAAACACCAAAAATAGTCAAAATCTCCTCAAAAAAAATCAAATTCTTCCACCAAAAATCCAAAAATAGTAAAAATCTCCTCAAAAAAATCAAATTCTTCCACAAAATATCAAAAATCCAATTCAAAATCCACTTATCACGTACCGGTATGGGAATAACCAATATTGAAAACAAGACACAAAAAAATTCCCACAAATAAATCACCCAAAACAAATCAACCTGAAAACCTTTAATCCCTGCGCTGTACCAATCCAAGAGAAGTCGTTAATCCGAGTGCACACTTCAAAGCCCTTTTGACCCCCATTCAAAAATCGCACACTGCACAAAACGCACTTGATCGAGCCGAATGCACACTTTGTTGAATCCACTCCTTCTGCAATTCGGATCAATCCAGCAGAAAGGCAAGAGACAAGCAGTATGCATCCTCTGCTTTCTTTTCCTTCTTTTCCATGGAAGGTTGATCATCCCTCGAGATGCTCGGCTTCCCAATCAAGCTCGGCAACAAAGATCGCGCGCCCACCATGCTGGCCAATGAAATCATTGCTCGCCTCACACCGAGCGACCACCGCATCGATCGTTCTGCGCTCACTCGGAGCTTGCTGGAGCGAAGTGGTGCAGGGCAAGGGCACCACTTTCATCCCCACAAGACGAAAAAAATCCTATCAAATGAATAAGACGCAACGGATATCCTCCGAGTGTTTGCACCCAGTCAACTAGTTGTTCTTCGGTTTGTTTACTCGCGGGATTTCGCACGAGATTGTAAAAAAAAAAAAAAAAAAAAAGGAGCTCGATTTGTCCGACATTTTGAAATGCACTCAATGTCTTCTTCGATAATGAAATTCCAAGTTTTCCTCCTAAAATGAAGGAAAATCGAAATCTCGCGAGAATCTGGTGTCAAATCCCTCTTTGCTTCTCGTGGCACGATAAAAATAGCACGACCTTTCGAGAGTCGTCTTTGAGGGTCGTCTTCATCGTGTTAACAGGTGATTTTTGGACACGAGTTACATTCTCCCAATCTTTTTAAGATTGTGTACCTGTTAGTAGAGTACAATATGGTGACGTGACCAGTAAGTCGATTTTTCTTGCGGTCTTCGGTGATAGTTTTTGGCCGTTTTTGGTGTCCATTCTGTTTACAGAAACTCCATAAGCGGTAAAAACAAAAACTTTCAACTTTTGACCAAAACTATTCAATATTTGTTGTGAAAAATTGAACCAAAACGGCCATCCCCTTGTACGTTTTCTGGATCCGCCCTTGCATTACGGCATCAGCATCCAAACTTTATCCAAGAATTGAGGCGTTGTCCACGCGACACCACCCGACCGGTTGGACAGTTGAGGTGTGAGAGCTTTAGTGAGATGATAATAGCGTTAAATTGACTTTACGGGCCATGGTGCACCGGCAACGACCAGGGTTGGCACTTGGCATAAGCGCATGGAGGACGAGGTCCCAACACTCTGTCTCTAGACAAATGCAATAAAAACGATAAACCTTCAATCCAAGTGAAGTGGACGACCATTTTTTCCCAGGTTAACTCCACAGCAAGTGGGAAAACGAACCATAAACATCAACAACAACAAAAACAAACAAAAAAAACACTTTTATCAAGAAAAATGTATTTTCCTCCAAATTATCCACATCTTTCAGACAAAACATCATAATGGAATGACAAATGCTCACTTCTTGCGTCACTTATTTACGTCTCACTCCAAGTGGCACACTACAGGCACTCGACAAAGCATGATTGATAACCACCTTCTTCACCTAGTACACAACCAACACAAAGAAAACTCAAATACGAACAAAGTTTCTACTCCTCAGCATTGACATAAACAATAATTGATGGCGAGAATCGATCGAGCCTTTACCCAATTAATCCGGCAAAATTCCAGCACAAAAGAACCGGCTGGCAAGACCAACCTCGCGAGACTTCTTCCCCTTTCTCCCGTAATCTCGTGCGTTTGCGCAATTAATTACGTTTTTTCCTCACGTGCAGGCACTTTTGAACCGGTCGTGAATCGAAGCCCAGGAGAAGAAAGCAAATCTCGAGAGGAGTAAACCACGGGTTCCTCGCGAGATAAGAGCCCAGGTCCAGCCCTTCAATGCGGAGCGAGCACGAATTTTATCTGCAGCCAGCAAAGCCACGCCTGCAATCTCGTGACTATAATAATCCAAGCTTGACTGAAAAATTGTTACAACTCAATAAAAACACAACGCGAGCTCAATTTCGCAACCACGTGACTCCGCATTCAGGTCCACCCTACAAAAAAACACAAGAATTTAATTTTTCAGTTTTTCTTTCCTCGTGTCCCGACATCAGGGAGTTGATTTTCCCGCTCTACTGAGTGATCATCAATTAATGAAACACACAAGTAAACAAACAAACGAAAACAGATAAACAAAGCGTGACATTACCTCCGTAGTTGGGTCTTATCCTTTTATCGTAACCTTTCTGGATTGAATCCAGGATTGCAGACACATTAATATCATCCTGAGATGATGAACTGCAAAGAACACCTTTCATTATATCCACAAGTAATGGAAAAATTGGGTGCGGGGAAAAGGAATAAAAATTCAAATTCCATGCAATCAAACCGTCATTCACATCTCAAACAATTTCAAATTTCCAACACGTTCGACCGCTAATCCCAACAGCACACACGAAAACACACACAAACACACACAATCATCATGATTATCACATTCGCACGATTCGATTCGATCGGATTGGGGGTCAGGAGCGCATTTGTGAGCGCAACTCACTCACCTTTCTGCAACAGCATCTTCCCTGGGCAAGATGAGCAAAAGAAGCGTCACGATGAAGACACTGATATCCTTGGCTTCCTTTCCCATGGCGGCTGTTGGATCGGGCGATCTGTTCGGGCGGTGAACGAGTAGTATGCAGGTTCTTATGTACTTAAGTACGACTCGGCAGCTAAATGATTTTCGTATTGTATTTGGCCTAATTCTCTCTCGTAGTAGTCTGGATTCGGGCGGCGCTCTCTCTCATCAATGGAAAGAGAGCGTCGCGAATTGGCTTCTGTGCGCTGCGTTCATGATGGCAGCCGCACTCGAACTCGACGTTGAGCAACCCCGTGCTCGTGCTCGCAACAACGACGGTGCTTAGGCGGCCGTCGCGCCGATCTCCTTGCCACTGGCACCGCCACTGCTGCCTGATCGATGGGTTCGCTACGAGTCCCGCGCCAAGATGCCGGCCTAGCACGCCGGCGACCAGCGCCCATTCACCGGAGGAGACGAAAGATCGAGTCGTTCGTAGTGGAATGGTCGGTGCGGAATATCGAAAGACGCGTGTCCACAGCCCACACGCAGGCGAGCCCACTGCGCGCGCGCCGCTCCTGCCTCTCAAGGCAGCTGATCTGCAAACCCGTGCTGCCGCTTCTGCTGCCGCTGCTGCTGACGTTCGGGCCGAGCACACGTGATGCGGGGGAACAAGAAATCAATGGCACAAAGCCTGCACTGCGGACTAGAGCGCCGCCACCTCCGCCTCCGCTTCGCCTCGCCTGGCCTCGCCTCCCCTTGTGTCTTCTTCCACCGTGCGTCGCTGCTGCCGCTGCTGCTGCTGCTGCTGTTACCACTGCTGCTGCCGATCGATGTTAACCGCTTTCTCGACCCGTTCTCCCAGGCAACATTTGTGTCGCGTCACGCGCTCGCCACCTTTGTGTATTCCAAATCGAATCGGACCGCTGCGAAAATATATTCTTCGATACACTCGAGGTATCTATTGACCGACTGGCTTGAGTCGACTCTTTTTCGAAAACAAATTACTGCTGCACCTGGCGCACGACTCAAAAAGGAGCGTGCGACACGGCACACACGATCCCCGTGACTGGCAAATTGCCAGCAACCAGTCACTGCTATCATCATCGCAGAGCTGGATAAAGCCAATGCAATATGCATTCGGCTGACGAAGGAATGTGAATGTTGTCTGTCCTCCCACCTTCTCGTCAAACGTCGCAGTCGCACGCACTCGCCATTACATGACCCCTCTTTTCGCTGTCCCTCGAGGAAGGCTTTCTTACGGTCTTCAATTTAGCCCAAATCAAATGGGAGAAAAGGACAAACGGATCGCCAGTCATTCGATAAACTGCTGCGTGATTTAAAGTCATAATTTAGAAGCGACTTCGCTCTTAGTGCGTCCATAAGGATTTGATGGATGTGGAGTTCGGGTCGAGATAAAGTCCAAATTCGACCCAGGGTGCGAAGTATGTGCGCACTTGTCTACTCGGTGCCCTTTGTGCTAAATTTTGTAATGTTCATGGAATTTAGCATGGCGGTTCCCCATCTTTTTAAGATGGTATTTCCCGAGAAAATCACAATCTCGAGATTCGGGATTTCCCGAAATGATGAAAATTTGAATTCTCGAGATTCAGGATTTCTCGAAATGATGAAAATTTGAATTCTCGAGATTCGGGATTTCCCGAAATGATGAAAATTTGAATTCTTGAAATTCGGGATTTCCCGAAATGAAGAAAATTTGAATTCTCGAGATTTGGGATTTGCCGGAATGTTAAAAATTTCAATTCTCGAGATCCGGGATGAAAAATCTCGAAAATTTCTCGAGAATTCCCGTCGATTTTAAAAGAGTAAAAATAAAATTCGGTTTTTTTATTTTGTTTTTCCACCTGGAGGTAGCTCAGCCTCAAACTCCTGTGAGCCAACGAGATGAAAAATCATGCGTGGCATGCACGTATCGATTGGGAGCAAAGGTGACATCACTTCCAACACCTTTAGGTAAAATCTTAAGTGCACAGGAAGGTGTGGATTCCTTTAAAAATCATGTCTGTATAGTCGAAATAAGCAGACGTTCCGAAAGAAAAATGCCATCCGAGTAATTGGTTCCGTTCACGGTACATCTGATGTGTAATCTCAAAACTCAAATAAATAAAAATAAATAAATAAATAAATGTTTTTTACGCGTTAAAAATTGATTATCGGTGTAGCAAGTCGAGTTAGAGCCCACGCAAAATTAAACTATCGATTTTTCAAGCATAATACATAGAGCGACCAAGAAACATCCGAGGAGAACTAATATTTGAACACAAACATCTAGCAAAGTCGGGCCCGTAATGCCACACCACGTGACTTCGGATCGATACCTAAGAAAATACCTACCGCTATCTAAATACACAAAATATTTTTTAAATATTTTTTGTTTTCTAAATCACCAAATCACTCAACTTTTTGCCTTTGAGCGACCTTCGATTTCTCATTATTCCATCTGTCATTCTTGCAATTTTCCAAATTCTTATCGCGTGTCACATCGATTGAGGGAACAAAATCTACATACAAAGTAGCGAGGAAGAAGAGAGAAGCCAAGAACATCACACTCACGACTCCAATCCCAAAATTTCCAAACACAATTTCGACGGATCTCGTTAGATACATATATTTTTCTTTTTACTTTCCTCTTAATATTCCCTGCTAAATTTGCACCCACAAACTCCGCACAATTTTTACTCGAATCACCACTGCAGTGTGAATATACGACAATCTCTCTATAAAGTGGATTCAGGTGACAAAGAGCCAGAAAATCCTCCCTAGCTGCAATGTCGCACCACAGAGATCGCATTAACATGGTAATGTGACCATCTGCAAAAGACGAAGCGAGCAAGTGAAAATTGAGAGAAAAAACGTCTTCACTACGACTAAAGTGGATGAACCATTCGGTTGCCATGACGACCGCTGATTTACAAAGTTTAAAGGTCACTCGCACTTTATTAATTCCAAAACGGAAACGAATCACAATAAAAACCCCAAAAAAATAATTTTTTTTTTAAATAAACTAAAATAAAAAACAAAATTCATGCAATGTTTTAACTCCACGACTGCAATAAAACGCTCAAACGAACAAACAAAAACAGTTTTTCTCGCCAATTTCTCGATATCAACACATAAACAACATGAAGGTAAAATCCATTGAGCTGTGACGACGCAACCGACGATTGCATACACACTCGCTCGCTCTCTCTCAGCTTGCTCCATTCCAGCGTATCGATTGGTCACGCACTTCAGTGCTCGGAGAACCCTTCACTTCCACCACTTGATAGTGATTGAGGCCTAATCAGCTACCGGACTTTGAATAATGTACGTCTCCACTCATCAACATCATCATTTTTTTATTTCATTTTTTTGTTAATATTAATTCTTCGGTTGCCTTTAAGTCGGTTGAACGCGAGTCGATTTTTAACACGATATGCAATAACTCGAAGGGAGTTGCATTTTTCATTAAGATCCGCCAATATCCGGCCTGGCAAACTGCGAATGGGAACCAACCAACCTACGCCGAGTGACTTATCAAACTCTAAAATGTTCCCAGCGTTTGCTCGTTAATTCGATGGCGCTTGCACACAAGGTCACCAAATTATTTTTAGTTATGTGTACACAAAACTCGATATCAACGTGATCACCCATTATTTTTTTATTTATTTATTACTTATTTATTAAGCTTGCACGTAGCTACCAAGCAGGTTGAAAAAAGTCAAGTTTTCTCTTAATTACAAGCGAAAATTCACGCACTCGTTGCGTTTTAACTACCGAAAATGTGCAATTAATTAGTGGAAATGCAATTCTAGAAGAATAAAAACATTCGTTGAACATTTTAGTGCACGGACATAAAGTTGCAATATAATTGTGGAAAACTAGATCAATTGAGTGCAATATTTATGTCGCAAATGCGCCATTGGACAACGCTAACTCGACCTTTAATTTAAACGGTTCTACGTCAAAAGAGCGCGGCAAAAAACAGCGCGCCGTCAAATTCACCCAACCTAACCTAAAATTAGGTTAGGTTAGGTCATTTTGACGGCGTGCTGTTTTGCCGCCGCGTTGTTTTTTCCGCACTATTTTTGTTGATAACAACACTAATGTAGGCGCCGTACCGAGACATGCGTACACAATTTGTCCGAGCGCAGTGGAAAATAAATGTTCATAATGGCGGACATATTGTAAAATAAATTCAAGATAATTACGCACGCTGTTTTGTCCGCGCTACCAATTTAAACAATTACTTAAGCTCATTGAAAATTAAAAATACTTTGCGCCACTCTAGGTAGTGAGTAAGAACGGGATGTTTACAAAACACTTTTCTCTAAGTTCTGTTATGTCGAGCACCATACCGACGAGTAATTTCCCTAAAACTTGCAAACACTTATTAATATTTAACGGTAGAATAAGCACACGGTACAAATTATCGTTCCACTCGTAGTTGTTTGTCATTTTTAATTTTTAATCGCGTCCTGGCTGCCACTAATCGTCAGAATTCACGATAATCATTTTCCAATAGTCGACTAAACAACAAACACAGCCCCTGACCTCATCTCGCGCACCGTTATTAATATTAGTAAATAAATTCGAGAAGAATATGCAGTCGCCAATTACGGTGAATAATTTATCACTCGTTTTTATCATCTGGCAAAACGCAACACGAAAAATTAAATAAATAAAAGCAGAAAAAGTGTCACTCATCAGCTTTTGGTGATTATCAGGACTCGCCCACACCCCATAAATATTAAGTAAACATAAAAAGCAATAAATAAATCGCACATCACTGCAAATGGACAATAAAACCAGATTGAAATGACCAATAGCAAAACTGGTGTTTAAATCGTTTCTGCACTCACCATAACATTCAATTACGTTGCAATCCTCGATGCAACTCGATTCAACTGAAATCTGAACCCGTCAAGAATTATTCATGACCTGACTGATCAAATAAATAAATTTTACAACCGTATATTTATAGTCGTGGCAGAATACAACGGGTTACGCGCAGATTTCATGCGTTAAGTACAAAAATGAAGTACAAAAATGCAATATTTTTTTAAAAACTGCAAATTCAGGTTCAAAATGCATTTTTTTTACACAAAAACTGCAACTTCAGGTGCAAAAATGAATATTTTTTTTTTACAGAAAAACTGCAAATTCAGGTGTAAAATGCATTTTTTTTACAGAAAAACTGCTAACTCAGGTGCAAAAATAAAAGCTTTAATCGTACCAATTTTTATTTTCATTTCACTGCGTAGTTTCTACTAGTTTTTAACATGTGATATTTTTATTTCCTCCAAGCTACAGTTTAACTATACAATTAACCAGTGCAATTTATTCAAAATTGGTTTTGCGTGCCTACATCAATAATATTTAAATATGAATTATGGCAACTACCACGCCTACTCTTTTCCTTTTTCACAAACTTTTTCGACAATTATTTATACAGATAAATCAGAACTGCCAACTGGTCACAAGTAAAGAAGTATAGGGTAACTTTAGTACTTCCACCAGTTCGTCGTAGTTGGAGCAATTCAATTTCTTTTATTATATAGTTTTTATTTTGTGTTGTATTTTTTTGGTATAGAATAGGAAATGTCCCAACTAATTCAATAAAATTCTGCCTCTATTTTGGTTTCCAATGCCAGCATATTGTGGTCACGTTATGTGAATTGAAATTGATTGTCTGACTGCTTGACTCGTTTGTGATTTAGCTGATTGCTTACTGTTACTTTACTTCCTTACTTGCTTCTTGGTGCAATCACTTTACCATCTTCTGCTGGGTTCCCACTTGACTGAAGCACAGCAGAAAGTCAAGTTTTCTGCCCAGTTTTGTTACTATGACGTAACTTCTCCTTATTTTGGCAGAAGATAGTAGAAAATACCACTCACCACTGACCAATCACATAACTTTCTGCCCACTGATGTCATCTTGACCTCTGGTGAATTTAAAAAATTTCTTATGCAAAATGGCGCCCGATCTAAACTTGACAAGAAATTGATGCTTGAAATGGTGCATGATTTTATATTTCTATAAGATACAAGGGATAATCGGTATAAGGACATAGCCAAGGAACCTAATGGGCACAGTTATTGAGGTCCAGCTAAATTCAGAAAGTAAATATTTTTTTTGCCCACTTTTCTGCCAAATGGGAACCAGCAACAGAAAAGATCGAGTTTTGAGTCATAGTGGAAACCCAGCTTAACTGTCTATTTCCCTCCCACAATGCACCTTGCTCTTTTGTGTTCCCATTATTTCTATTACTGCTAGTAGGTGCGTTTACATTAGTTAAGCAAACTTTGCTTAAACCCTCAGAAGCATACGCGTATACGAGTAAGCGTTTAGGGACAACTTCCAGGTCCATAATTTAAAGTGCTGTTTAGTTTGTATATAAAAATTGGCGCAATTGGACCTGATCACACAGAGTTAGAGCTGAAGATTTAGAAAAATAAAAACAAAAAAGGCTAGAACCTGAGTTTAATACTAATTTCTCTTTGATCTTTCGTTATACTTGTGTAATAAATAACAATATCTTCTTATTAATTATTATTTACATTTCTGAAGGACTGATTGCTGGTGAAAGCTTGAAGCTGTTGAAGTGCTCTTGTGCAAATGTAGTGAAGCCAGCTTAATCATTATGCTGGAGTTTTAAGGGGCAGAAAATTTCAATGTAGAATAATTAATTAAATAAATAACCAATGACTGCAAATTTCATCTGAGTTAAATTCTATTATCACACAAATAAAGTGAAAAATCTTTAGCAAAAAAAAAAATAAACAGGAAAACAAATCTCCTATTCAACAAAGTGGCTGTCCCTAAACAAATTTCGCTTCATGCCTCCAAGAGTTAGAAAAGCAGTTGTATCATTTCAGTCAAAATGACACAATTTGCACATGCTGTCTTGAACAGTCAATCTAACTTTCTGATTTCGGCTGTGCAGGAGATATAATAAATATTTCATCTAAGAGCTTTCAATACTATGTCATTTATCTCTGTGATATTTAGTAAATAAATCAAGAGTCAATTTTGTGCAAACAACATAAAATGATGTGGCTGTCTTACTTCACCAAGATGGAGAGAGAGAGAGAGTAATAGAAACATCCGTAAAGTAAGATGATAATTGTTATACAGATTTATTCATTCAATCCACAAGTGGAGCCAGTCCTGGCCTAAATAAAGAGACAATAAAGAGATTGCATGTAAACAGGGTTAAGTGTTAACAAGAAGTGTCTTTATTCAAATTTTCTAGCTCCCACAAAACCTAGGGGGGATTATACACAAGCATTCCATTGGATGCTGGATGTTGCGCACTTAATCTCTTTATTAAACGCGTGCGCGCTATCCGATTACCTGCCGGTGAAAATATGTGTTTATTGCGCATAACACTCTACACCTAGAAGTAACATTAGAAACTTAGCGTTTTTTCCCTAACTAAGAACACAAACACAAATCAAGACACAAACCCAAAATTTCATCACGTGATGACAAGTTTGCGTTTAATTGTTTGGTTTGT
>JAQIXU010001589.1:0-16388 GCA_034701245.1 Strigamia transsilvanica | reverse complement strand
ATTTTTCATGAATTTCGACTTAATTTGATGAATTTTTCATGAATTTCGACTTAATTTGATGAATTTTTCATGAATTTACAATTTTTAATTTTACCTCGCGCGTTATTCCAGGTCCGCGGGCTAATGGAGGCCCGCGGACAAATGGAAGAAATACGGTAGGTGTTTGAACAGTATTGCACATCGTGTAAATAATATTTGTCTTAGGGTGAAAGTATAAATCACTGGAAGTATTTGTATGTTTTCTTATGAGGGTTTTATACAAGTTGCAGTCATTTCGTCTAATCGAGTACTAATTGGGGTAATTCAAGTACAGAATGTAAATGGAATTGAAGAAATAGAAATTAATCTTTCACTCGAAAGAGGCAATACTGTAATAGCACTTTTATTTCAATGCAGAAAGCAAGTCACTTCTCTCGAGGTATTTCTGCCTTTTGTGTAGGGGCATTAAATTGGTTGAGTGGTTCTAAAGTTGAACGAATTGTACTAACTCAGTACTATTCAGTACAAAAGTTTCAGTCAAGTTTGCTGCAATTCTGCCAACTAAACTATATACGTGAATTTCACGTTTAATTACAAAAAAATTAGAACTGCCTCTTAAAATTGATGATAATTACTTTCTTTTTTAATGCAACTATACTCATTATACTGCACAAAGGATTTTTAAAAGGTGACCCTTCAAGCAATTACACGGTCTTGCCAGTCAAAGTGAAGCAGTTTGCTGAATATTGCCTTTACCCTTGATTTTTTTTTTTAATAAAGGAGAAGAAAAGGTGCAGGCATGATTGCTGTGCCCACCTTCTTATGATGAAAAAATATTCATTATGCAATCAGGATGAAAATATAGAATTTTACTTGCCTTGGTCAAAAAAGTAAATTATTTCTTAGAGGAATATCGTAATAAAATAATTGTAAATGTTAAAACGAATCAGTAAATGATGAAAACAATTTTTTCTCGCTGGTTTATTAAAGTGACAACCGTTGCACATGAATGATTCACAGATACACATGGCTCGACATTTCAAGGTTTCGGTTTAATTTTGAAATCCGGAATCATTATTTTTTAAATGTTTTAAATTTAATCAGTTTTTACAATTTGATTCCTGCATTACAGCCGTGCAATCAAGGAAAATTGATTTCTACAATTGAATTGGTGTTTGTGAAGTGCAGGGAAGCTCGAGGGGGTTAACGGCAATATTAAAAATACAGAGTTTTCTAGCTACATTATGCTGTGTATTACTAACGCAGGTTGAAAATATGAAGGGTTATCCAAAACAATTGCAACTGATTGGTTACTCAAACTAAAAATAGGATTATTTGTTGTTGTTAAATATTTTTATTTTTCAAAGTTGAATGTTTCTTCTACACATCACTGCATTCAGTCCAGCAACACCAAAGTTTTATATTTATATTTATTTTATTTTCTTTCTCTTATAAATGCACGATTTCACACGAGAATGTTGTCGTTATTGATTCGTATAGATTTACATGTTGTGGAAACACAATAGACTTAGTCGTGACAGTACTTCAAATTTACATTGGCATTCATGACAAGTTAAAGTAGATAAAAGAAAACAAAAAATATATTTGATTTGATACACTGCCGATAAAATTGCATACTAAAAAAATACGACTGGAAGATAATCTGAGTATTTTTTTTAGTTATTAGAACTCTGCTTAGTATTCTGGGCGCATTAAATTTCCAGAAGGGCAAGTCAAAAAAATGTTGGGGAGTTTTTATTTGGAGGTTAAAAAATTCTATATTTATATATAAATATTGATGCAAATGACCTATTTAACATGATAGTTTTGTAATAGTTTTTTCTTCTTCTGATGTAATATATTTTCCTTAAATTGCCATTTTATTGATGATGAAAATATTTTTTTTCCTGTATTAAATTGAATGTTTCCACATCGATATAATTTGAGGCTGAACAGTAATACGTTTGGGTTATTTCTTGCACATTTCCTGTCTTCACAGAAAACGTTTGTTGTAAAACTTTTATTACATTTTTATAATTGTAATTATGGGGTCAAGTATTAGTACTTAAAATTTTATCATTGTAAAATTTGCCTAATTGATTTATTTACCTGCAATCTGAAGATGGATTTATTTTTTAAGTGAAACTTAGCTAGAGACGAAATACAAATTAAATGTTAGGATCTTTTTGATAGAATTTTTTTTTTAGTTTTTGATTTTATTTGCTTTTTGACTTTATGTTGTCAAGCATCTGAACTAAAAGCACACGATAAAAATTCGGTTTAAAGTAGAGATGTTAACGTGGTTTTATTGCTTCAATGTTTGCATTTATTTTTTTATTTTGTTTGGAAGATAAACTCGGATTTATAAGGTAGCAAGAAATGCGAAAATATTTCTTTTTTAGAATGCGCGCGCAAGTAAATAAATATATGGGAATTTTCCAAGATAAAGTTCTTTTGCACAGCAATATATGTCAACTAAACAAACGTGGAAGCGCTCCTGCACTTGAAACTACTGTTTACATTTTGTAGTGTTGTCAGAACTTGTTGAAAAAGTTGCTCTTTGGGAATGATTTATTGATAAACAAACAAAGGGTTTGAAATACATTTTTTTAAATAAGTTGGAAGGTTTTTTTTCTTCTTTTCTTTAATGTAGCATGGAAATTCATCAATTCATGATCTTAAATTGCTAACAGAATCAAAAGTGCAATTTTACCCATCACACTTCACACAGAAATTTTATTACAGTGCTCTGAACCGACGTGGCTATTACAAGGATTAAGGTTTGATTTTCAGTTTTATGGTTTACGTTTATTACCACAATTAAAATATGGCGTTAAAATAAGAAAGATTTGTTGTCATAATTAGATGGTCAGTATTCCCATAAATTTTTTCTTTCTCGCAGTGGGTTATTCCAAAACTTGCGCACACTCAAAACAACATTCAATATTTCATTATCGTAATCTCTTGTGAGCATGTACAAACATCTAAATTCTACATTTCTTATTTATGATATGAACTCTTAACGATGTTAGTCGTATTGTTTACTGACCTTTTGGCACAGTATTAACCTTCAACCTATTTGAATGTTTTGCTGATATGATGAGGTAAACATTTCAATTTGCGTAAATTGCTTGAATTTTTACATCAAAAAAATTAAGTATTACATGAGGAACAAGTTGAAATTTTTTAATAAGTTTTTTAATTTGTTTTTGTAGATGGGCCTGGGCTGACACATTGCAGTGTTAATTTATTCTGAAGCAATAATTCAATTTGTCTGAGTTGAAGTTCGTTTATTTTGTCAGGGGCGATGTAAAACTAATAAGTGATGAATGAGGTGAGGTGATTTGAAATTTATGAAACTGAAATTACGCTTCAACTACATTTCAGCTACATTTCAATTCATCCACAAATAAAAATTTCTTATTGTCACTTTGAAAAAATTTAAATTTAAATTTAAATTGGCTTGCTTTTATAGAGCAGTCTAAATACCCATGGGCTTGAGGTATTTCATGAATTTTAAGGCATGACTGACATTACTTTATTTGTGTATTTTTTGTTGGCATTTCATGCATCATTTAACTAAAGATCAAGTATTTTTACAGTTAATAAAACACATAATTGTAGGCACTAAACTTCCTGTTTAAAAAACTAAATTAATATCCTTTTATAGTTTTTTTATGTATATATCTAAACCAATTTTTGCATTTCCTAATATAATTCGCTCACGTAAAACCAGTTAAAGTAAGAACCTTGACAAAAACTGCTGATGATCCCATTTTTCATTCTCCGTTTTACTTGTTGACATTGCGGTTTAAGTTCGAGTTCTATCGTAGTTGCTTTCTGAATTCTAATAAGTATACATTTATACATCCATAATTAAACAATTTATGCCATTTTCATGATCTGAGAATTGAAATGAATTTGTTATGCTAATCAAACTCCGTTTGTTTTTGGTTTATTTTTTGCTTAGGTCACGGCAATCTGTTGATTTAAAAAATAAAAAAAAAAGATACATGGGCAGAATACGTAGTGTTCAAATTGTTCATTAGATTCACAAGACTGCTTTTTAACCCTTTTTTGCTTACAGGACGTGGTTCGATTATCTGAAACGATATTTTCACACTGTAATTTTTGTAAATTGGTAATTTGTATTTACATTAGGTAAAAATACTTGACAAGTCTGTTTTTAAACATTTGATTAGTGATTTGAAATGACCTGTAGTGCAAGAGTGCAAGAAAAACATAAAAGGTGATTGTACCAGAAGAAATAAAAAAAGATCTTAGTAATCTTATTATAGTCACGCCGCCTATCGACAAAATGAATGATTATTTTTATTTCTTTTTTTAGCTTTTCAAAAAATCTAAGGGTAATTTCTTACAAATCAAAACTGATGGATGTGACTAAAGAGCACAAAGATGTGATTTATCATTGCATTTAAGAATGCTACTAGAATGTACAATTATAGAAACTTGCAGCAGTACCTGTAATTGGTCTAATTCTGGATCTCTTTCTCTGACATTAAGGTTGTTGCCTCAGTATGTGTTGCGGTCTTTTTAGAGCGAAAATCAAAAAATAATTGCATTTCTAAAAGTTGCTTCGTGTAAAGAGTTAATAAGCGTAAAACAATTTTACGTTATAGAAATGTTCGACACAGCGCGGTCAGAAAACCTAAATTTTATGCACTGATAAACAAATACCAACTGTTGGTCATCTTTACTTTAGTCTCGATTTCAATCTAACCGCGATTTAGACTAATTGCATGATTAATCCTGTTTTATTTGTATTTTTCAGTGTGTAACATTGGATCTGGATGGCATGTGGCTCAAGCAAGAATCTCCTCGCCGTACAGGGCATTCTCACGTGAAAAGATAACTGCTCATTTAGGCGTTTATATAGGATTAAATAGTGTCAATATTACATTACAAGGTATAAACGGTATTGGATTTTGTAAATCTCACTCGTGAAAATATTACGAGCTAATTTCAACTATAATTGATTTATTTTCATGAGGAAAAATTTAGAAACGGGATCTGTATTGGATTAGTGGCTAACTTTTTTTGTTGGATCAGGGGGTGAGGTGGTTTGGTGGTTTCTCTGCAGCGTTTAATCGAGGGAGGCAATATTGGAAATAATTTTTTTTTCAATTTGTCATTTTATATATTTCCAAAGTGGTTTCCGACCATAAGTCATTTAAACAAGTGGAAAACAATTAAATGTCTGCAAATTGCTTGCGTTTATGTCCACAACAGCGCACAGCGGCGCTAATTCAAACTACTAAAATATTCATGATTTGGTGCAGCGGCGTTGATTAAATTTCCTACTTTGTTATTTGTGGTGTTTTTTTTTTTTTGGATAGTTATTTTTATTTAAACATAAGCAACTTTAAAGGTCTCATTTTTTATCTTTTGATTGAAAACATTTGATGAATTTTAAATAGTTAAATAGTGGTGGCACTCAAAAATGTTAACAAACGGTTCTATGAGTCCTAAAGGGCCTAAATGGCCCCTAAAAACATAAGAAATGAAGCAAATTTATTTTAAAAATTGTTTCATTGGATTTATTTAAAAAATTATTTTATTGGATTTATTTAAAAATTGTTTTATTAAATGTATTTTAAAAGTTGTACTATTGAATTTATTTTAAATACTTGTATTTCAAAATTGCCGTTTGATTTTCATCATGTTTTTTGCTTTTTCCTTGCAAATTCAGATCTCTGCTTTTTATTTTTGTGAAAGAAGTCACACAAAACTTGTTGTCGCTTCATTTCGATTTTCTTAAGTTTAGTTTCCAGTGTTATATCTACTGTATACGGCGTGGAAAGGTGACAATGAAGATGAGATGTTGTTGCAGTTCGTCCTGCTGAACGTTACAGTTCTCGACGATACGTACTGTATGTGACGTACGTATCGCTACGTTAATGGTTATTTAATATTTAAAATTACTTTTTAATTTTTTATCCTTAATTTTTTTAACCGGTTCGCCGAACCCGGGAAATTTCAGTAGCCGGTGTGAACCGGCTGAATGCCACCACTGGTTTAGGTAGAAGAAGAAATGAGATGCTGGTTGTCGAGGAAAAAAGCAAAAAATATATGTATATATGTATATTTATATGATTTGCATGTTTTCATATTTCCTATGTTACCGTATAATTAGGTTTACGATTATTTGCATTTTTATGCGGTTATATAAAAAATGGCGCCACTACTGCTTGTGGGAATTACCTTATTAGGTTATTATTCTGTCAGTTACAGTGCAATTTTATAGTTGAGATTTTGCAATGGCGAGAAAATTGCATTAAAATCAATAACAGCAAATTGCAATTATTATTTTCAGGATTACCAGACAGTAACCTGAGTGGAGGAATTGATTACAACGAAAGGTTTTATTGGACCGAAGGTTAGTATATTTGACTAGGAAGTCATATTGGCTAACAGTTAGAAATTTGGTTTAAAATAGAAGAAGAGGAATTGAATATAACTGCAACATGCATTAGAGATTTAATCCATTTGATTCTTTATTAAGTAGATAAGCGAAAGACGCATGAATGCCAAAATTCATTATTAAATACCAATTTTATTGTATCAATTTACTACGGTAGAGATTGAAGAATAAATTTCTGACTTTTTGGTCGTGTGGTTTCCTGGGCTGAAATGATATAAAAATAGCTTTAATTGCAGTTTATGACTTTAAAAAAATATTTTTACAAGCACATCATGGCACTAGTTACATTCGAAATTCGAAAAACACTTGTTATATTTTGTTTATTGCTCCAGTTTTTGAATGTTGATATGCCGTGGGTGTTTTCTTATGTGTTACTATTGACGAATGCACATAAAATGAAGTGCTCAGTGCACTTTGTTCTGCATGATTATTCTTGGTGGGTCGACCACGCCCTAGTTATCGAAGAGATGAAATTGTTTTAAATAGTTTTTGATTTAATATTTTAAATAGAACTATTTTTTAGCAACATTTAGAAAAAGTCTCGGCTATAATTTTAAATCGATTTTGTCGTCCAGTAGAATTATTTCTATAAAATTAAAAAAAAAAATGTTTAGGTAAGAGAAACGAAAATGTTAAAGCTAAGAAAACTGGAAAGTAGTTTATGAGTTACTAGCAAAGCCTCTGTTCCTGTCCTGTGGTTCAGTTGATTGCTCTATAATAACTTCTAATTGAAACCGCTAGATGGACTTAGTGGCTTTCCTTCCCCCAGACCTAATTTAGTCTTCTAGGACTCCATTGGTTCATTTGGGATTCACAGATGAACTGTGAAGAATGTGTATGTGTATGTTGTTGTCATCTACAAGATAGATATAAATGCACAGCCACATTATGTTAAAGGTGAATGAAAAGTTTTAGTTGTCCAAATATCAATAGTGTAAACTAGTGTTCTCTCTTGCTAACAACTCAGGAACTATAAATCTTTTATGTGCGTTAATGGGGAACAGGTGGTTTGCGGTTGAATGGATTCTGTATTAAAGGTAAAGGGAGGTGGGATATGTGCAATAGCGAACATAGATAAGATAATGGAACAGCCAAGAGACAGTCTATTCTTCGTAGTTTTTATCGATTTAAATGTTCATTTAAATTTTCAGCAACAGATTTTAAAGAAGGATATCGGGACGCGTTACATAAAGGTTTGCCATTTCCAATTTTGACCGTTGCTGAATATTTAAGTCTTGAAGAAGAGGGCTTCTGTTGGGGCTCTCGATACCGAATTGCTGGTTATTATTGTCACATTCTATTATGGTAAGTTACCGGTGGAACATTTAATCTGTGTAATGGCTTTTGTTATTTTATTGTTTCTATTTTTTTTACTAAATTTTATCCTGTAGGACAGCATTTGCTATATGGTTACTAATGAATATCCTATTTTGTGTTGTCCCACGTTATGGCGCATACACAATGATAGCTCTAGGTCTTCTACAAATATTAACTAATGTTGTGTATTTTGTCAACTTACCTTCACCAGCAATGGTGATACCTTTTGAAGGAGCCGCACTGCGTTTTCGATTTGGATGGTCTTTCTGGCTCATCTTCGTTTCAGGTGAGAAATTGAGGAGACATTTATATCGCGGAAATTATTTCGATTTTCTTTTGATTTGTAGGAGTTTTATGCATGATTGTTGGCATAGTAATAGCAGTAATAGATCTCATATTTCCACACAAATTCTCAACTGTACTTGAAGTTGATTACGACACGCCTTTTGATAGACACATAATATTGAAAGATAATTACAAAGAAAAGTTCTCAGGCAAACCGAGGTCTATTACTAAGGGGAACGATGTTAGTGCAGATAAAGAAACAATTGAATCGAAACTTAATAAACGAAAACGGGATGCCAAGGATGGGCATGACAATAGTGGATTTGAAGAGGAACTCGGCAAACCAAATTCTTGGAAAATGCCTAGGTCGCAACACGTTACTACAGTTGAAAAGTGAGTCACGTTTGAGGGTGAATTATGGTGTTGATGGTAATATGAATTTCAAATTAAATTGTAAGCAATATCATGTTGCCATAACACTGAAATTTTCATTTACCACTTGGTGCAATTGAATTGGGTGTGTCTTGCAGTTTAGAATGTTAAGTATTAGTTTAAAGGGAAAGTGCTTTCAGGTAGGTTGTTTAACACACTTTGACCTTTTAAAGAGAATGAGTTGGGACAAAATAAAAAAATCGTTTATGAAATATTACGAAATAAAAGAGGCAGCTTAACAAAAGCAATAGGGACTGCGCACTCTTTGCTCCGGCAAATGTATCATGCATGGTTTGATGGAGCCCTTTCCTTAATCAGCTTTTTGGAGTACTACCAACATCTTCATTTGAAATTTAATGAATTGCTAAAGATGGGCGAACAAGGCAGCTAAGAGAGCACTGAAAAAATGTGAAATTAAATCATTGTTTGTTCTCAGGGCTTGCCTGCTTTTGATTTTATGGGTTTGTCCTATGTGGTACACTTTTTCAGTGCATGAAAATCAAGAATGTAGAGTTCGAACAGAAGTATGTAATTTTTTTCAGAATAAGGTTTCTTCAACAACTGCTAAAGGATGGCAACTGGATCGATACTGTTTGTTGGTTTGTAATTCAAGTCTTAACAATTCCTTATCAAAAAAGCCTTTTGCGTGAGCCGTGAGGATTTACTACCTTTTAGCATCAGTTCCCATTTCTGGATAATTTTATTCCTAAACATTTAAAACAATATAAATTGGTCGCAGGATGATCTCAATTTCTTTGGTTTCGAGCATACTTTCACTTTACTAAACTGAAAAATAAATGCTTAGCCTAATTATGTGTTTTTGTGATAACATGTCAGTTATTAAATGTTTTGTTTTATTTTTTTATAGTCGTCGACAAGACGGCTCTGATGTTAACATTGACGTGCAAGCGGCAGCAATGTGGTAATGAATGAACAAAAATTGACATTTTTTGTGAACTATATACAATTTTGAGATCAATTTTGACAGAACTGATCATTATTTACCTTAAAAGACTACTGCTGTGCAGGATGTAATTTCTTCAACATTTTTGCCTGCCTGCAAGGACAGGAAACAAACGTGATATTGTGTGTGTGTCTACAAATATGTGTGCATGAATACTGCTCAAATCAGTTTCCTTATTACAAATTTGTGTAAGAAGTGAACCAAAACGTCAGATACAAACGCTGTTTGAATGCCAAAGATTAATATTCATTCCGACAGTGGGGATCTGTATTACAGCAGTGTATTTGATTTTAAAAGAAACTTCAGTTTTGTTTTGCACAAAAAAAAAATGAAAGAACGAAATGTATTGCTTTATTTCAGCAGTCAAACTACGAAATACTTTGTAAATTGTTTGCAATCTTATGATGTTCTGTATTTCTTATGATATAAAAACAGCCCTTGAAAATTGGCAGGTAATGTTTTTTTATTGCAATGAAAAAGTCATGCGAATTATGAATGCTAGATTTGATTCTTCGTATAATGTTATATTTAGTCACACATCTGTACAGCCAGTTGTAAGAATCAGAGCTTTTTATATCAGTTTTGTACAAAAGTAAGCTAACATAAAGGTTTGTAGATAAATTCAAAAGTAAATAACTTACTAACTAAAATGATACAAAACATTTAAATAATAATATCCCTCCATGCTACGTTCATTTCTAATTAAAGCATCCATTTACAGAATTGTAAAAACAGTGTACAAAAATACTGTAACGTGAAACATGATTGGGTCTTTTCACACTTTTCCATTTGTCGATTCGTAACCCGCCAGAAGAGTTCCATTTGTATGTGGTTCTGTGCCTATGTCACTATCGCTATCAAATCGCGCCAAAAAGGTTTTGGTTTCAACTTCATTTACTGTTGCCTTTCTGGGCCGTTTTCTTTAAACCATTAAATTGCAATCGTAAGTGCAGTGCAGTAATGTGTAAATACAAAAAAAAAACTTACTTGAAGAAGACCAAACACAATGTAATGATAGTGATCATTATCACCATTCCTAAACAAACCAAGGCAACAGCTAAAACAACTGTAAATTTAACAATTATTTACTCACGACTTTACATCAGAGTTTTTAAATTAAGTTATTAATGCATACTTTCTAAATTAAGAATAGCAGTCCGTCCTTCTGGATCTGGTAAAACATCTGGGAAAAATGAATTGAAGGTGTAATGTATAAAAACAACCGCAAACTTTTAATGTATGTGTATTAACTAGTGTTGTGTATTTTTAGGTATTTTTTACCTGAACAAAATGGTACATCGCCAGCCCATTTTCCTTCTCGCTGGCAGACGCGAGTGTTTGGACCAATTAAATGAAGCCCATCGACTAAACAAGAATATTCCGCTGCACTTCCGTAAGTTGTTGTACCTTTAACCAATTTGACGGTTCCATTAAAAATCGCTTCTGGGTGCCCACAATCTACATCTATGAAATAAATTGGTCTTTGAATGATGTCACAAATAATGTGTGTGGAGTAGGGTTTATCAAAAACTGTACACTTGCTAGCATCTAGCTAGCATGTGTTGAGCGGTAAGGTATTGTAGCAATTTCTTACTGCATAAGACACGAGTTAATTTTGTCATTTTCAATTATTTGATTTGTCACAATTTGGTGTAGTGCCAAAGTTATTATCTTCTGTTATTTCATAATTTCACTTGTTTGAAAGCTAAATGCGGAAGTATCAAAGTACTTTCATGCCGCTTTTTAAAGGGAACAAATTATAATTTTTTGCTATGAATAAGTTTGTTGTAAATTATTATTTTTTCCTTTTAAACAGGGCCGGCACAGACGTTGGTTTTTCGGGCCCCGGACCGCGCCCAGAGGAGCCCCGCCGCACTTTCAAATTGTAGATTCCCTTATAATAAAAATATTTTGGGGCCCCACTCTTAATAACTTTTTCCCGAGGCCCCGCACAACCCCCAGCCGGCCGTGCTTTTAAAGTAAATTATAAAAGGCAGTACAGTAATTGAGCTGTTGTAAAAATAAAAATAAAATTTTAAACTAAACCTGAGAAATTGAGATTTTTGGATTTTATTCTCGAACTTCCAGCTTGTTTGCAATTTTATTTTTACTTTTTTCAGTTTATTGGCTAAGGTCCGAGATGGGTTTTGCCTTTGTGTAACTTACATCGGCACCATGGTGCTTTATCAGACCAGTGCCCCGTTGGTAAACATACTCGAGTGGAACTTCCTTCAATCGCAAAACCATCGTGACACGAGTATTGTGCAATTTGATGTCCATTAGTTGCAAGTGACAAGACCATTTTCGTCTTTGTTTGTTGATCTGGGTGACCGCAATGTGGTAAAGCTGTAAAACGATGATTTTGTTTAAAATTTACTGAATGTGCTATCGTTATTTGAAACTTACGATATTCACAAATCCACGCGTAATGTGAATAACAATTTTTAGTTGTCCATTTCCAACCAAGAGGACCAGAAATAGTAAGGCAAGAATCTAAGGCATCGCCCAATCCACCAGAATCGTGTTTATTCCGAGCAAAATATTTATCCGTTGTTTCTACATTTACATAAAAAAAAACGTACCGGAAATCAATTATTAATTTATTAATTCTAACCATTAGAAATTAGAATATGGTGAGAAAAAATTAATTTGCAATAATTTGAATGACTCAAGTGACTTTCTAATAGGTGCAGCTGTTTAATCGTTCTTGCACTTGATCAACTCGTTTCTCTTGTTTTGTTATTTTGTATAACCACAATCTATATTAGTTTTCAACAAACGATACTTCGAGGCACTGAAATAAAGTGCAGAAAGATCGCATCAGCGGTGTTATGAAACACATCTTAGGTGTTCTAAACTCGTAAGTGGAATGTTGTTATCAAACACACTTATGACCTTCAGTATCCGCTTCTCCGTTCTTAATGACCTTGATAAAACAGCTTCGAAGGGTCGGAAAATGACGCCTTAACCTTCCAGCAATTTTGCTCGTATCCAAAATTATATAAACCTATGAGCTCATTGCTATAAAGCTATTTTATGTTTTGTTTACACACTTCAATTTCTTTCTTAGAACTTACCGTTTCTCCATTTGTGTAATGGTGTAATTCCATCAGCTGCCAATAATTTGTAATTTATTGTTACACATTGTTAGACATTCCTCCAATCCCGCTTACACCTTACCTTCAAATTCTGATCTTTTGTGACCACCAACCCAGAATACATCATTCACGGTAACTGGAGTGTAAAACCGTTTCAGTGTACGTCGTAGAAATTCCTGGCTCGCATCATTAACCGTGGATATTAAATTCCCGTTATTGAAATGTTTGCATTTTGATTTTGCATCTTTCCACCGTTTGTGCTCGCTGTGATGAAAAGAATAGCACGAACCCCCTAGAACTGAAATATGTGCATCACTAATCCACGCTAACTCGCACTGTTCAGGTGAAGCAGCTAGAAATATGCAATTTATTAGTGAAATTCGGTACGAATTACAATTTTATAAAATATTTAAGAACCTGTGACTGAATACACCGATACTTCGCATAGAGTTATTCGACTCCGCAGTTGGTACTGTGTTGGAATCTGAATGGTTATGAAACGAGTTGTCACTGGTCGTTTAAATTTTAATACATATTCGGTCATTTCTTTTGCATCATCGTACTCGAAATCTAGTTTAACAAATTAAAGATGAATATAAATTGTTTTAGAAGTCGTTTGTTATACTCTACCTACAAATACTGAATGCACGTTTTTAAAACTCTCCTCAAACACTGGTAGCAGAATTTTACTGCCTGAAATATTTCCTTCATAAATGTCGAATATTATATCTGCAAAAAAATATTGATTATCTTTTTTGTTTCGCAGTAGTTTTATTAGTTAAAGTTCCCGCCCATTTTGAGGAAATTTGGAGGTTAAGGTATTTTACCTCTGATTGGTTCTCCAAATGCCACTTTTATAAAAGTGATTTCATATTCGAATAGCAAATCAATGGACCACGAAGACGTAACCATGTCCGTATTTGTAGCGACTGAACACGTCTTGTAAAAGGCATCTATGATATGTGACCATGCTTCTGGACCTTCGCGTGCATCCACATAGGTTGATGCCGCGACCACTACTCCGTATCGTGCCACATTCACTGCTGTGAAATGAAATACAATATTGAGTCACGCACTGATTTGGTGTGGCTGCTTGTGTTTATATTAATCGTACTACAAACGGGTTCTTCTCCAGTCCACTTTCCGTCAAGTTGACACGTTCTCGTATCCGCTCCGAACATTTCGAATCCAGAATCACACTTGTAACTGACTATTGTATCATAAATCACTTCGGGTGTTGTCATATTAGTCCTCATGTGCAATCCATGGCCAGGATACATACAATGCTTGCCTGAACAGAGATTTGAATTATAATGCTGAAAGCTATGCGCTATTATGTAATTATGGGTGAATTATTGGAAATAAGTCAGATGCAGGGCAGTAATTATCGAAGCGCACCATTTTTCAAGATAAACTTGTAATTTTGGTAATCGCCTGCAATCAGTCTAACAGCGAGTTTGTAAATTGAACTTAAATGCAGGTGCTTTGATCTGGATTTTTTTAAACATAGAATGGTTTTGGGCGGTTATTTTTTTTATAAATGAAAGAAAATTTTAAAGTATTTGTAATGGAATTAAGAATGGCAGTGCCGGATTGCCCATTAGGCATTTAGGCACCGGCCTATGGGCCCCACACTTTTTAGGGGCCCTGCGACAAGGGATCAAAATAATATTGAATTTGATTTTGAAAGAGAACTTTGCCGGTTCTGATAAAACAGTGCCAGCATCACAATCGTACAACAATTTTTGAAAATATCACTATGTTTTGTTTAATAAAATTGGTTTATCAAGATTTTGTTGTTCAAAACGTATTAGGATATAATTTGCAAAGTGCAAATGGGGCCCCGAGATTTCGACGGCCTAAGAGCCTCTACATGGGCTAATCCGGCACTGAGAATGAGTAATATTTAAGAGAGATAATTTTCAATGAAGAGTTAGATGAATACGTTATTGCTGATCAATAGTGAAGGAAGGGTTCAGTTCATCAGCTGACTCATGATAAAAGTCCCGCTTCAACTGATTGATTGGATCATTTACTCTCTATCATCTTATTAGTGTGTACACTGTTTACACAAAGCTAAATTTATTTAGGGTCGTTGCTCTTAGATTTCAAGTCATGAGTAAAAACATTAATATTTTCTAAACTATGATTATAGGTTCATTCAAAAAATAGAAACATTTTTGCAGATGTCCTGGTAAATTTGCGTTTATCTCCAATTCAAAACTTAAATCCTCAAAAAGTGAAACTGATGTTCATTTGGCTAGTGAAAAAAATTAAAGATGCTAAACATTAAATCTGTTTCTACTTTTTCAAAGTGTTAGTTTGTTATATCTAAACAAAAATGTAAAAAACACTGGTAGTGCCACTTTTGGTGGGAGTCATAAAGCGTCGTAGATTATTTAAAAGTCGAAATAACGTCTAATTAAAGATGTAATTTGAATAAAATGATTGTGCGTTATTTTTATCTGCGCTGTGGGTACAGAAACACATGAAAATTTGACATTAAAAATTTGTTATCTTTAGTTTTGTTCCACGTCCCCTCTCCTGTCCCACCCACCTCACTTTTTTTAAATTTTATGTACGCGTTCAAGTTTTCCGTGTTTAATTTTTCTTGAAGCAATTTGAAAATTAGGGCAGATAATATTTAAATTTGCAACCAAAAATAGAATTAGTTTTGACAACTTGCATCTAATTAACTTTATCCTAATTAGTATTGTGTAAAATCAAGCGTTAACTAAAGCCACGACAAAATTAGATTCCGATCTTGGCCTTTCGCGTTGATATTAAAATATTTAAGTGGTTTACCTTGAGCGATATGACAAATTAACAGAAGAAATAAGTTGCCGACTCCGATGAGTATGTCCATTACATGCAGGAAATCGAAATGAAGTCAAGAGAAAATTGTAGCGTTAATCTCGACCACAGCCGCACACCAAATGAATTTGATAATCTCGTAACAAGTTGTACTACAGAGAACAAAACTATTAATAACATTTTTACACGATCTTAAGGAAGTGAATTTTGAAGTTAAAACCAAAAGTTATTTTTTTTATTTAAAAAAAAAAAATATTTGTATACATTTAGCGTTTTAACGAAGTTCTTTAAATTGCAATGCATTAGTGTTCAGGAACTGATGGAAAGTGAGCACCATTGACACCATTTTTCAATAAAACAGTTTCTGAGAAGAAAATTGTTGCATTGAATTTTGATAACTTCATTCAAGTTATTTGATTCTAATGACGTTGAAAATGATAGAATTTAAATTTCATGGCCTTCACTCTGTTCCCAAGGCAATAAAACGATTAAATACAGCAAAAGTTGGCCATTAAGGGACAGCTGGACATGAGAATGTTATTGAAAGTACAAAGTAGACTTATTATGACATCACAGGGTGGGATTATATAACAGGAAGTGGATAGAGACTGAAACCTTGGAAATGGGCCAGAAGTGATAGCCGAGAATGAAAGTGGTTTATTTTGACGAATGAGATTGAAGATATTGTTCCTAAATTATGGCTTGTTTTAGAACATTTGTTTGAAAAATCTAAAATAGTTTTTCGAAATTAGTGCGTGTGAGATGAACTTAGACCTTAAAAGTAGCATTTCAAAAGCGGTAAACTGTTAACGCAAATAGTTCCATTGAGAATTATATAATTTGTTTGACATAGAAATTAACAAAATAATTACCATCTGAAAGCAAGCAAAGTCGTGTTACATAAATAAATGAACAAGAAGTGGTATATTATACCTAAGAATGTTGTTTATACAGGCTGAAAGAAAAATAAATATTGTTTGTTCGCAGCTTTTTGAAACTACAGTATAAACAAAGTTCTGATTACTTTATTACTATGAGCTTTGGGTTTATTTATATA
>JAQIXU010001588.1:0-16394 GCA_034701245.1 Strigamia transsilvanica | reverse complement strand
ATATCCAATCAAAATCATTTAAAATCAGTAAATAACCTATCAAAATTGTTCAAAATCGATCAAAATTGTTCAAAATCAATCAAATTCGATCAAAAACAATCAAAATCAATCAAATTCAATCAAAATCAGTAAATATCCTTTCAAAATCGATCAAAATCGTTCAAAATAGATCAAAATCGTTCAAAATCGATCAAGATTGTTCAAATCGATCAGAATAGATCAGAATAGATCAAAATAGATCAAAATCGTTTAAAATCAGTAAATATCCGACAGAAATTGATCAAAATCGTTTAAAATCAGTAAATATCCGACAGAAATTGATCAAAATCGTTTAAAAAAATCGGTAAATATTCAATAAAAATCATCTAAAATAAATAAATACTGTACTCTATCAAAATCGATCAAAATAGCTTAAAACCACTAAACATCCTACCAAAACCGATCAAAATCGTCTAAAATCAGCAGCAAACGCAAACCAACAATAAAAAAATTCAAAACAATCAAAATAAATCACTCAAAATCAATACAAATCAACCACAAATCCATCCAAATGCAATTTACTCATCAATCACGACGATCTCCGTGATCTTTGATCTGTCAATAAGCACGACTTTGAGCATGCGCCACAATTTATGCCACACCAGCACCGAGTCATCACATGCTGCAACACACATCAACTTTAACAAAAGAAACAAATCCCATTCCAGCGCCAATCTACTTGTTTGCAAACTCGCTTTTTTGTTCCACATGATCACGTTCCCCTTACTCGTACATGACAACGCAAGGTTGGGGTCCATGTGAAAAACCGACTTGAGAATTCTGCCAGGTGGTCCCACAGCCAGATCCTGTTAAAATAAAAAACAAACCAACAAAAACCAATAAAAATCAACAAAAATCAACAAAAATGAACTAAAATGAACAAAAATCAACATAAATCAACAAAGATCAACAAAAATCATCAAAAATCAACAAAAACGAACAAAAACCATCAAAAATCAACAAAAATCAACAAAAATGAACAAAAATGAACAAAAATGAACAGAAATGAACAAAAATGAACAAAAACGAACAAAAACCATCAAAAAGAAACAAAAATCAATAAAAATCAATAAAAACGAACAAAAATCAACAAAAATCAACAAAAATCATCAAAAATGAACAAAAATCAACAAAAATTAACAGAAATGTACAAAAATGAACAAAAATGAACAAAAATGAACAAAAACGAACAAAAACCATCAAAAATAAAGAAAAATCAATAAAAATCAATAAAAACGAACAAAAATCAACAAAAATCATCAAAAATTAACAAAAATCAACAAAAACGAACAAAAACCATCAAAAATCAACATAAATCAACAAAAATGAACTAAAATGAACAAAAACGAACAAAAATTAACAAAAACCAACAGAAGTTAGCAAAAACCAACAAAAACCAACAAAAATCAACAAAAGTTAGCAAAAACCAACAAAAGTTAGCAAAAACCAACAAAAATTAATAAAAATCAACAAAAGTTAGCAAAAACTAACAAAAATCAACAAATTAACAAATTTAAATTTATGTAACCGATTTAGAAACTCGGAGAACTTCGTAGTGCATCGATCCGATTCGCTAGAAAATATTAAAACACGTTTTATTCGTGATTGAAACTCGTTTTAAGCGTTTTAAGTGACCCAGGAGTAGAAGATCATGTAGTTGGCGCTGCTGCTTATTAGGTAGTGGGCATCGGACGGACTGAAATGGACGGAGTTTTGCATTCCGAAGATTCGGTCGAGTGTCGTTGAGCAGATTTCGGCGTCTTTGTCGTTCTGTTTGGTTACGGCCCATTTCCAAATGACGACGAGCTTTTGGATGAAGGGTTTTTATTGGTTGTTTTTTTTGGGTTTTTATTTTTTTTATTTTGAGTACTTGGGGTAGTCCGGCGCTGATTGTGACTAGGTAACGTCGATCGAGGCTTAAGTTGGTTGCGTAGACACCGTGGGGTGGATGGATGTTGAAGAATGTCCGAACTGGGACGCTGTGTAGAGGTAAATAATGTATTTTAGTTTGATTTCTACGTTTGATATTCGGTTTTTACTTCAAAAACGACATTTTTCACATTAAAAAATCAGTTTTTACTTCAAAAACGACCTTTTTCGCGATAAATATTCGGGTTTTACTTTAAAAACTCAATTTTTCACTTTAAATATTCAATTTACACTTCAAAAACGACATTTTTCGCGTTAGATATTCAGTTGTTACTTCAAAAACGAAATTTTTCAACTTAAAAATTCAGTTTTTACTTCAAAAACGACATTTTTCGCGTTAAATATTCGGTTTTTACTTCAAAAACGAAATTTTTCAACTTAAAAATTCAGTTTTTACTTCAAAAACGACATTTTTCGCGTTAAATATTCGGTTTTTACTTCAAAAACTCAATTTTTCGCTTTAAATATTCAATTTACACTTCAAAAACCCAATTTTTCAAAATAAATATTCAATTATTACTTCAAAAACTCAATTTTCCACATTAAATATTAAATTTTTCACATTAACTATTCAATTTTCACTTCAAAACCTCAATTTTTCATACCAAATACTCAATTTCTTCTTAAAAACTCAATATTTTACCTCAAAACACGCAATTACCCGCTTTTCATATCCCAAATATTCAACGTCGAGTCCTTGCCACGATCAGCCGTAATCAACCACATCCGATTGTCACTTGCAGCTGTACACGAAATCTCATGGCCCTAAAATACAAAATACAAAAAACAAAATAAAATAAATAAAAACCAAAATCCCAAAAAAAAAATTAGAAATCCAACGACATACATGTCCACGAAGTAATTTCTGACTATTCAAATGAAAATCATAAATGATCCCCGTATTTCCACTGCTGTACAATATCGTTTTAGTGTCCGGAAAATCCTTCAAGAAAATCACGGAATTTTTCCAATTCAAACCAATCATCCACGACATTTCCTAAAAAAAATAAAAATAAAATTTGTAAGGTAAAAATTTATTTATTTTAGCGATTTTTAACCATCGCTTGATGAATAATCGACGGTGTTGCAGCGTGTCCGGAGTCCACAGTGTCCTCGGAATCGAAACGAAGCGCCGCTTCTCTCATCTGCACATGCTCGTGGTTGTAATATTCGTACATGTCATGGCGGATCTGTTCTTCCGTGTTGTCGAATTCCGACGAACTTTTATCGCTTTTTCCCCCAAGCTCCCCGGAAACTAAACGAAAACAAACAAAACAAACAATCTATACGTGTAAATTAATTAATTTCGACCTGATGATGCCATCGACATTTTTTAATTCGAAATAAATTCGAATTTAACGGTTTGACTTGAATTTCAAATTTGGCGCCCCGCCGCTCTACCGATTCGACGAAAAATCTAAACGAAATAAAAACAGCACCGAACCAAATAACCGATTAAATTATTTAAAAAAATAATTAACTACATGAAGAAAATGAAAAAGCAAACAAAATCTCACCTTACCGAATTGGAATTCAAACTCCCCTAGTGAGAAAATGCAAAACCAATCGGCGATTCTCGAGTGTATTGGTATGGTATCAACAGCGACACCCAAAGGGATGTTGCATGTGTTTTTGCCCGTGTTTGTATTAGGATTTTCTATGATATTTCACTTTATTGTATCCAACTTGAAGTCGTATAAAAATCGCAAAGACATTTCTGGCGTGCAAAAAGTCCTCTTCGTGATCGCACATCCGGACGACGAGTGCATGTTCTTCGGACCGACAGTTGTCCAACTCCACCACCAGGGCTGCGAATTACATTTACTTTGTTTATCGTCAGGTAAATCGAATAAAACGCACAAAAACACGAAATTCTAATCGTTTAATTACATCCCCAGGTAACTACTATCAACGAGGGAGTGTGCGGAAAAGAGAATTGCGAGAAAGTTGCGAAATCTTAGGAATTCAATCGAGTTATGTGACAGTTGTCGAGCATACGTGAGAGAAATTGACGTTTTGATTGATTTTAATGTGTTATATCGTTTATTTTATCGTACAGGAAGATGCGGGACAACCCTAAGGTCAAGTGGAGAGATGATCTAGTCGGCCATATAATTTTAAAACAAATAATGCAGTTGGATATCGATACAGTAAATGTCGATTTTCGTCCATTTTTTGATGAAAAAATGATTTTTTTGTCATTTTTAGGTGATAACGTTTGATAGGAACGGTGTAAGTGGACATAGTAATCACATTGCGCTATATTGCGGCGTTAGGTAGCGTATTTAAACGTTATTTTAACGTAAAAATCGATTTTTTTAACTCGAAGCGCCGTTGCAGTTATTTATGCAGGGAAAGTTTGCTGCCGCCCAGTTGTAAAGTGTACACTTTACGAAGTGTATCGGTTTTGAGGAAATATTTGGGCGTTATCGACGTACCGTTCAGTTATATATTCGCTAAATCCGCCTACACGTTGTCGAATAAAGACAAATCGATTCCGAAGGTAATTTCATTAATTTATGTTAATTTATGTTAATATATTTTTTTTAATAGAAAGCGATGTTCGCACATTCCAGTCAAATGCTCTGGTTCCGTTGGTTTTATGTCTATTTATCACGTTATATGATAATAAACACGTATTCTCAACTAGAAATTGCGTCGGATGATGATCGCGATTCGTGCAACAGCGAAGACGAGAAGCTGGATTGAATTTGCTCAAAAACAAAATGGCGCTTTGTACAATATTTATATATTATATATATGAAAATGAAGACGAATCTCTCGAAATTATTTAATGCATTGTTATTATTATTATTTTTTCCAATCATCATTTTACTCAACGATTATTACATTGTTTTTGTGGTGATTAAAGTTTTCTTCTGTTTTCGATGTGCCTTTCTTTGTGCTGAAAGAAAAATACTCCATTTTTTATTTGCTGCGGGACTGTTACAAAATGGCCGCTTGGCATACGAACAAATGAGGACAATATTTACATCGATGAAAGGAACATTAATGACATTTACTCTAGTTAAAGTGAACAGTTAAACGCTTTTTGTCGATTCACTTCGGGAATAAATGGTGGGACTGCGACGAGAAACCGAGCCCGACGCCTCTGTGGGTGTGCGTGGACATGCGCGCCACCTCGTACTGCTGATCCAATTTGCGAAACATTTCTTCTTGTTTGCGGATTTGTTCTTCGCTCACATTTTTCCCCTCTTGCACGATCTCTTCGCCCGCTTCGTCCGACTTAATGCCCATTAGTTTTCGAAATTTCGCCGTCATTTTGCCGTCCAGGTCCTGGGCGAACGTTGTTTTCTCCCATTTGTTGTTTGACGTTGTTTGTACCACCACAGGCTGCTAAAAATGTTGAAAATTCCATTTAAAAAATTGCCTTAAACGATTTTAAATCGTCTAAAACCGGTCTAAAACGATTTTAAAATGACCTAGAAAGGTTTTAAATAATCTGAAAACGGTCTTAAACCATTTAAAATCGTTTAAAATAGTCTGAATCAAATTAAAATCGTTAAAAACGGCTAAAACCATTAAAAGTCGGTCTAAAATCGTTATGAAACGGTCTGAAACGATTTTAAATCATCTCAAAACGGTCTAAAACTATTTTAAATCATCTCAAAACGGTCTAAAACAATTTTAAATCATCTAAAAACGGTCTAAAACCATTTAAAATCATCTCAAAACGGTATAAAACGATTTTAAATCATCTCAAAACGGTCTAAAACCATTTAAAATCGTTTAAAAATTGTCTAAATTGAATTAAAATGGTTATGAAATGGTCTAAAATCATTTAAAATCGAATAGAAATGGTCTAAAATCATTTAAAATCGAATAGAAATGGTCAAAAACCATTTAAAATCGAATAGAAATGGTCTAAAAATGATTTGGGGTTTGGTCGTTTACCACTTGTTTATCTTTGTTGCAGTTCCATAATAGTTTTCGTTTTTGCATTTGTTCTGCATATTTCATCGGGTTGACTGCAGCGGGGTTGTAATACTTGGGTAAGGAAATTCCAGTCAGTTGCTGCGCTTTGGCATTCACGGCAGCCATTGCTTGCTGCACGGCCAATTGAGGGGTCATTTGACCACTGCCCGATAGGTTTATCTTCAGAGGTAATTTGCTGGACGTTTCTACGATTAATTCTATTAAGAAACAAACGATAATTATTCGTTAAATCGATTTATTTTTCACTTTTATCGATATATTTGTTCATTAAAACGATTTGTACGGCGACTTTACAACTAAATTATTAGGTTTAGTTTATTTAGTCAGAAAATAGACCAATTGTGTAATTTATTCGATTATTTAGTCAGAAAATTGACCAATTGTGTAAGTTATTCGATTATTTAGTCAGAAAATTGACCAATTGTGTAATTTATTCGATTATTTAGTCAGAAAATTGACCAATTGTGTAATTTAATCGATTTTTAAATCAAAATCGACTAATTTTACAACTTTATCAATTAATTTTGTAATTTTATCAATTAATTTTGTAATTTTATCAATTAATTTTGTAATTTTATCAATTAATTTTGTAATTTTATCAACTAATTGTGTAATTTGATCGATTTTATAACCAAAATCGACTAATTTAGTAACTTTATCGATTAATTTTGTAACATTATCGATTTTTTAATCAGAAAATCATTTAATTGCGTAATTCAATCAATTTTTTAAATAAAAATCGATTAATTTTGTAATTTTATCGATTTTTAATCAGAAAATCGACAATTTTTGCAATTTTACCCATTTTTTAAATGATAAAATCGACTAATTTCCTCGTTTTACCCATTTTTCATCAAAAAATCGACTAATATATCGATTTTTTGACTAATCATTCGTTAAATCAAATTCCTTTACGATTTCATGACTAAAAAAAATCGCAAAAAAATTCATTTTTATCGATTTATTTGCCTGCATTTTTCTTCTGGGTGTCATTGGTGGTGCTAGCGGGGGCCTCACTAGGCTCCGATTTTGCATTCCGTGTCGTTTCGTGCCGTTTCGAGGACCGATCTCGACTACGGCTGCGATGACGAGTCGGCTTCTCGCGACTGCGGCTTCTTCTCGAGTGACGATTGCGACTGCGACTCCTCGATCGTCTGCTGTTCCTTTCGTGGCTCCTACTACGCGAATGACGCTTCCGTTCCCGACTCCGACTTCGCGTTGCGCGACGACGACTCGTGCTGCGACTCCTCGACCGCCGCTTCCGCCGATGCGAATCCCGGCATTTCCTTGAATCGATTAATCGATTCGACCGTTTATTCCCGTGACGAGCATGTTTCTGACCGCGATGGGATGGACTGCGGCTGCGGCTGCGGCTGCGAGAACGAGGGCTTCGAGAATGTTCGCGACTGTTTAAATAAATAAATAAATAAGTAAATATCGATTTTATACATAAATTATTCATTGTATCGACCTATTTTGCGATTTATTGTATAAATTATTCGTTCTAACGACTTTTTCGTTTCATCACGCGTTTAATCGACCTAAGTTTCGATTTTTTGTCTACATTTTCGTTAAAACGACTCATTTTCGATTTTTCGTGTAAATATCCCTGAAAACGACTTATTTTTCGATTTTTTTTGTCCGATTAATCATTTAATCGATTTATATTTCGATTTTTATATCCAATTAGTTATTTAATCGACTTAAGTTTCAATTCTTTCGTCTAAATTGTCGTTAAAACGACTTATTTTCGACTTTTTCGTCTAAATTTCGACTTTTTCCGTCTAAATTTTGATTTTTTCCATCTAAATTTTAATTTTTTCGTCTAAATTTTCGTTCAAACGAATTATTTTCGATTTTTTCGTCTAAATTTTTGTTAAAACGAATTATTTACGATTTTTTCGTCTAAATTTTCGTTAAAACAAATTATTTACAATTTTTTCGTCTAAATTTACATTAAAACAAATTATTTTCGATTTTTTCCTCTAAATTTTCGTTAAAACGACTAATTTTCGATTTTTTTCGTCTAAATCTACGTTAAAACGACTGATTTTCGATTTTTCGTCTAAATTTTCGTTAAAACGACTTATTTTCCAAATTAACCTTCGACTCCGTCTTCCTTTATGCTTCGAACTCCGCTCCGCCGATCGACTTTTACTCCGACTGGACCGATGCCCCGACCTCGATCTCGACCTACTCCGGCTCCTACTCTTCGACCGGCTCCTCGACCGATGCCGCGTTCTTTCCTTATGTTTTCCTTCATCCGCACTCGTCTTCGTATTTGCCTGTTGGAATAATGGGCTTCTTTCAGGGAAACAACGCAAAACGTGTTAGTATGGCATCGAAATCAAAACAAATTCAAACAAATCACTTGAAAACACAAAAATAAAACAAATTTCACGTCTAATCTTAGCCATAACACCTCCTCGCACTCTCTTTTTAAGCTCCTGTTTAAAACTTCCGTGATTTTAAACACCAATTTCGTGTTTAATCGCTTCGAATTTCATACAAATTCGAAAAATCACAACCGCAGAAGTGTTAAACAGTTCGAAAATAATTAAAATGTAGAAATATACAGTGGCTACGTACCTGTTGATTCATCAATTGCCCATTTGCAGCTTCCCTTGTCGTGATTTCAGCATTTATTGTGCAGTCAAGTTCACGCTAATCCATGCATATGTTCATATTTACAAATGTATGTTAATATTTTAAGTAGGAATTTGCTGTTTCTGTACTCTAACATCATCGATATTATCATAAACTTGTACAAAATGTATATATTTATCGATATATACATTTTTTTCAGACATTTTTCACACTTTTTAACAGTTTTTACTGCGTTAAATCAGTTTATAATCAATATACACCACCTCAAACATACCTTTTCGTACTTTAGTGATGTGGGCTTGCTTGGACCATCATCCACTGTAAAAATAATTTCAAATAATTAACTTTTTTCAATTATTTTTTCATTTTTTTGACATTTTTTTCATTTTTTTTACCAACTGAGTGTTTTTTACTCCGTTTTCTTTCTTCTCCATTCGTGCGATCTTGTTGGACGTCGGTAGAAATAATCTCGGGGTTGGTTTCACGCTGGAATTTGGAAAAAATTGAGAAATTGTGCGATTTTTCTGGCGCATTGCGAACGAACAGATTCAATAATGGCGGCGGTATGAATATGTTTACATCGCTGCGAAAGCGCGATTTATTCAATTTGAGTCGTTTTTTAAGCGTTTTGATTTGTTTTATACCTTCTTGGTGTTGGTTGAAGCAGGTGAGATTTCGGTAGTGTCCGCTTCGTCGCTCCCATAGCCCGCAAGAGCATCCATAACGCAAAACCAAACAATAAAATCGCTGGTTGTGTCCTCGACAAGAAAGGAACCGTCGCATGTAGTGATTAGCGCGCATGCGTGGTGCAATTCTAGCGCCAGAATGATGCCCATTGATAAATGATTGCGAGACACGTCATGTTTCATCTAAGTTGTAAGTTTTAAGTTTATTAAAATTAAATTTGATGGAAATGTGTGTGTTCGTGGTGTTCGATTTAATACTATATACAATTTAAAGTAAAAATTGTGTGGTTTTTTAAAAAAAAAAAGATGTCACGAAGAGCGCCGTCTGATGGTGAATTTTCCTTTTTGAAGTTGGGATACGAAGATTCTCACTTTGGAATTATCAAGTGTTTTCCGCACCCAAACCTGCAATAAAAAATCCAATTATAATAAAAGTTTGTGCATGTGCAGTGGGTGAGGCAATTGGGTGAGCTGCTTTGACCGTAAATTACATTTGCGGGGTAGGAACGGATTTTTTACGCGTTTTTTTGTACAAGAGAGGACAATTTACGTGCTTAAAAATGCATTTTTGTGGTTATAAAGGTCATTTACGGAGGGAAATGAGCATAAATGTTTAATTTTGCACCAAAAAAGCATTATTTTCATATTAAAATCAATTTTTGCTCAAAAAATGCAACATTTTTATTTGAAAATCTATTTTTTGCTCAATAAATACAATATTTTCTCATTAAATTCAATTTTTTTCAATATTGCAATAATTTTGATTAATATCAATTTTTTGCACCAAAAATGCAAAATTTTAACATTAAAATTAATTTTTTGCACCAAAAATGTAATAATTTTGTATTAAAATCAATTTTTTTACACGTCGGTACGACAAGTCGTGCTACGTCATACCGCCGTGTCGCACCAATGAGTACCTTTAGATTCGTTACTTTCAAATTTCGCGCCAAATCATACGTCTGCTTTCCAAAATTTGATTTTCGCGCTAATGCATACTGCAACAATGCGAAGTATGCATTAGCGCGATTTTCGTTTGTCGCGCTTAGGACCGATCACCTAAAATTGCATTAATTTTGTATTAAAATCAAAAGTTTACCCAAAAAATGCAAAATTTTCACATTAAAATTAAATTAATTTTTTGCACCAAAAATGCAACAATTTTGTATTAAAATCAATTTTTTTGCACCAAAATTGCAAAATTTTGTACTAAAATCAATTTTTTTACACCAAAATTGCAAAATTTTCACATTAAAATTAATTTTTTGCACCAAAGATGCAATAATTTTGTACCAAAATCAATTTTTTACACCAAAATTGCAAAATTTTCACATTAAAATCAATTTTTTGCACTAAAATTGCATTAATTTTGCACTAAAAATCAATACTTTACCCGAAAAATGCAAAATTTTCACATTAAAATTAATATTTTGCACCAAAAATGCAATAATTTTGTATCAAAATCAATTTTTTACATTAAAATTGCAAAATTTTCACATTAAAATCAATTTTTTGCACCAAAATTGCAAAATTTGCACCAAATATGCAATAATTTTGTCTCAAAATCAAATTTTTCCCACAAAAAATGCAAAATTTTCACTAAAATCGATTTTTTTCTACTAAAATTGCATTAATTTTGTACTAAAAATCAATACTTTACCCGAAAAATGCAAAATTTTCACTTAAAATTAAAATTCACATTAAAATTCAAGAAAAATCAATTTTTTGCACCAAAAAATACAAATTCTTCTTAAATTATTTTTACCTCAGTTGCTGCCACAGTGGAAATAACTCCACTAAACTTGCCAGTCTCTTTCGAATCAACATACACGGTTTGCCCTCTGTGAAATCTGCAAATAAACACTAAAACCCTCAAACCTCAAACCACCAAAAACACACCAAACAAATCCACTTACGATCGCTTATCATAGCACAATCTGCCATCTTCGATCTTCACCTCATATTGCACGTTTTCCGGCGAATTCACTGGACTTTCTGCACAAAAATTCACCAAATCAACGTAAAAACAAACCGGATGCGACGATATGTACCTGTTACGGTCTTTTTCATCGGCAGAATTGGTTTTCCCTTGTTGATGATTTTCAGATCCTCCATCACGGCATTTTCGTCCAACGTGAACTGAAGCTGCGGTAACAAAGGATTAAGAAAAATGATTATGTAAATTCGAATTTCGTTGTTTATTACATGTTTCAATATGAAAAGGATATCTGGCGACGTTTTCCGGCGTTTTTCTGGGAGGGGGATGGGGTCGTTGGGTCGTCGGCGCAGTTTGCGTGTTGTGACGGGTTTGACTTCCATTGAATCTGCTGAGAAAAGATTTGTTTAACAACATTTTTCCACATTTTCCATCATCTTTCAACATTTTTCAACATTTTTCATCATTTTTCACATGTTTTTCAACATTTTTCATACGTTTTTCATTTTTCAAACGTTTTTTATCATTTTTTAAATGTTTTTCATCATTTTTCAAACGATTTTCATCATTTTTCAAACGTTTTTCATCATTTTTCACATGTTTTTCAACATTTTTCAAACGTTTTTCAACATTTTTCAAACGGTTTTCATTTCTCAAACGTTTTTCATGATTTTTCAAACGTTTTTCATCATTTTTCAAACGATTTTCATCATTTTTCAAACGGTTTTCATCATTTTTCACATGTTTTTCAACATTTTTCAAACGTTTTTCAACATTTTTCAAACGTTTTTCATCATTTTTCACACGATTTTCAACATTTTTCTTCATTTTTCAATCGTTTTTCAACATTTTTCAATCGTTTTTCAACATTTTTCATCATTTTTCACACGTTTTCAACATTTTTCAAACATTTTTATTCGTTTTTTCAATTTAAACAAGATAAATTCACCTCCAGTTAGTTCAATCGTCGTCCGTTCACTCTCGATCATCCTCCTTTTGTCCTCCAACTCGACCAGAAGCGTTTCTCGTAATTCCACTTTCTTTTCGTCCAAATCGATGTCCGCAAAGTGTTTTTCCTTCTCGTATTCGTCTTCGACGCGTTGCCTCTGACCGTTAAAAGCATCAAAACCGATTAATTTAATTTCGGTAAACTAAACCCCACTAGGCTACCGATTCCCGACAAACAGGCAGAATATCCGTGCTCCCAAATACCAAAATAAAAACCGCTAATTCGTGACGTGACGAAAAATTCACGGTTTTAGCCAAAAATTTCGACATTTTAGACGAAAAACGACGTTTTCAGACCGAAACCCGACGATTTTAGCCATAAATTCGATGTTTTTAGCCCAAAAATCGGTGTTTTTAGCCATATATTCGACATTTCAGACGAAAAACGATGTTTTTAGGCCTAAACCCGACGATTTTAGGCCTAAACCCGACGATTTTAGCCCTAAATTCGATGTTTTTAGCCATACATTCGACTTTACCGACCATTGCAATGTCTAAAATGTTGACTTTTAATCTAAAATATCAATTTTTTCGTCTAAAAAGGCCAATATTTGGTCTTAAAATGTCACTTTTCCATCAAAAATATCGAATTTCCACCTAAATCGTCGGTTTTTGGTTTAAAAATCTTAGTACCGAGAGCACCGACTTTTTTCTCGAGAAAAAGGAAACCCTAACCACCAATACCTCGTAATCTCGGAATATTTCCGCCAATTTTAATCGTTCCTTATATGCAAATTCCAGTTTTTTCAGCCGTTTGTTGTAGTCGGTGTGACAACCTTCTTCCAATTGGCTCAACTGGTACTTGAGATTCGATAGTTTATCTTGATAAAATCTAGAGCAAATGTGCTTTAGTTTATGCTGAATTACGTGCTAATTTTGCTCGCTTTTACTGTTCTTTAAGTTCGCTGTATTCTTCTTCTTGTTTGACCATGTCCGTTTCGCTCGCATCTTCGGTGTCTGAAAAAACGCACATTTTTGCATTTTTAGTCTTATTTGGTGCGTTTTGAGGCTCGATTTGTTTTTTACTCACCTTCGTCCGACTCTTGGTCGTCGAAATCGCGGCAATCGTCGTAATCGATGCTGTTTTCGTCGTCGAAATCGTATTCATCTTTCATGTTGTTTGGGATGAGAAATGGGCGCTGTTCCATACTGCGCGTAGTCGCCATCGATGATTTTGTTTATTGTTTTTTTTTTTAAATTTTTTTTCTAGATTGTTTTTTTTTATATAAATTAGTTTTATTTTTGTTTTAATTGAATTAATTTATTGTTTGTTTTAAAGGATTTTACTTTAAAAAAAAAAGGTATGCGTGAAGTTGGTATGACGCCATCTACGGTGCAATTGCAAATGTTGATAGTTTACTGCTTTTCACGCTTGGTGGCGGCACTGTTATCCATAAAATAATTACGCAATTGTATAATAAACGCATGCGATAAATTAATTTATGAATAAAAATACGTTTATTTTTAATATCATCCAATTAATACATCAGTAAAATACGAAATAAACTCAAAATTAAAAACAAAAATATCCTATGCTGTTCCGATCAGCCCACCGTAGTAAAATCATTATTGTAAAATCGCACCGCCATGAAGCCGCAAAATAAAAGCAAAGAAATCGTCGTAAAAGATAATTTAAGAGGGAAACCCAAATCCGGACGAATATGGAAGACCGTTAAAAAAAGGTAACACGATCGGAAACCCCATTTAATTTCCAATAAATTAAAATCTGTGAAAAAAATTTCAGGTTTTCTTCGATCAACAACGTGAAACCACTGAAAAGCACATGGAAAACAAAAGTACAGCAACGAATCGAGATAAAACAAACCAAAGACCACGCACGACGACTCAAAGAAGCAAGAAACAAAGGCTTACAAGTATAAACAACAGTTTAAAAATCAAAAAAATTACATTTTAATTATTTCTTAGACATTTTTCATAGGAAAAACGAGAAAGACAAGAAGAAAACAAGAAAAGACGACTAGAAAACGAGAAAAAATCCGAAATAGTTCAATCAGTAAACCTAAAAAACCATTAAACCAACATAAATTTGAAATATTTCATCAAATTTCAGGTGAAAAACGTGCGGAAATTGAAGAAAATGTCGAAAAAACAATTCCGGGCCATCCAGAAACGATAAAAATGTATAAAATTGTATAAAACAAATGATTTATCGACTCCCACATTGTTTATTTAGTGTAAATTAACTCAACAAAGAAGTTTTACAGGCGAAAAACACGCGAAAAGTCGCATTTGTTAGAAACCAAGATGGCGGCCAGATGATGGGTGGAAGGATGGTTTAACAATTTTTATTTTGTTTTTATTTTTTACTCGACACCAATTCGGTGTAATTCCGTCGGTAAACGATGGAAATCGACGATGAGGATAATTCTTGTTGGCAGAACCTTCCACCCGTGATCTTGACCGAGATTTTCTCCAACTTGTCGCTGTCGGAGAGGTTCAGCGCGTCGCTCGTGTGTCGTTGTTGGGCGCAGGCATTTTACACGCCTCGGATTTGGAGAACTTTTACGTTCCAGTTCGAAGGAAGCTCGTTCCTGCCGTCGTACGACCATAAGGCGGTGCGGTTTGCGAGGAAATTCGGCGGGCATTTGCGCAAATTGGAAATATCGTGTCGGAGACCGTCGTATATTGGGTGTCGACGTGTGCATAAGAAAATCACATCTTTTTTTATATCGTAAATTGGTTTTTTTCGATTTTGTTTCTCGATTTTTTGAGTTTTTTCGATTTTGTTTCTCGATTTTTTGAGTTTTTTCGATTTTGTTTCTCGATTTTTTGAGATTTTTCGATTTTTTTTCTCGATTTTTGACTTTTTTCGACTTTTTAAAATACTTTTTTCGATTTTATTGTGACTTTTTTTCGATTTATTTTACTTTTTTCGATTTTTTTTGACTTTTTTCTGGATTTTTTTCTCGATTTTTGACTTTTTTCGACTTTTTTAAATGCTTATTTCGATTTTTTTGTCATTTTTTTCAATTTATTTTACTTTTTTCGATTTTTTTGACCGTTTTCGATTTTTTCACTTTTTTTTTTTACTTTTTCCGATGTTTTTTCGATTTTGTTTCTCGATTTTTTAGACTTTTTTCACGATATTTTGACTTTTTTCGATTTTTTTCTCGATTATTTGCCTATTTTCGGTTTTTTTTGACTTTTTTCATTCGTTTTGCCGTTTTTTCGATTTTTTTCTCGATTTTTTGCCTTTTTTAGTACTTTTTTTCGATTTTTTCCGATGTTTTTTCGATTTTTTTTACTTTTTTCGATTTTTTTAGGCTGAGGAATAAGACGCAGTTGAGTCATTTGTGCGTGCGTGATTTCAATTTCAAGCGGGATTGGCGGCACGAAGGAGCGAGTCAAAAGATTATTACGAGTGTTGAGCAGTTTGTGAGTACGCAGTACAAGCTGGGCGTGCTGGATTTGAGAGCTATGGATGTTAGATTGACGAATGCGGTTCAGTTGTTGAAGGCGGCGATTTCGCATTGCTCGGGAACGGTCAGGGTCCTGCAGTTGGAGGATTTTATTTGTCCAAGGGAGGAAGTGTGGAGGTGTGTTTGCAGGGAAAAATAGATTTGCAACTAAGAACGCATTTTTACAAGTAATAAAGGCATTTTTACAACTAATAAATGCATTTTTACAAGTAATAAATGCATTTTTACAACTAATAAATGCATTTTTACAAGTAATAAATGCATTTTTACAGTTAATAAATGCATTTTTACAACTAATAAATGCATTTTTACAACTAATAAATGCATTTTTACAACTAATAAATGCATTTTTACAGTTAATAAATGCATTTTTACAACTAATAAATGCATTTTTACAAGTAATAAATGCATTTTTACAACTAATAAATGCATTTTTACAAGTAATAAATGCATTTTTACAACTAATAAACGCATTTTTAAATTAATAAATGCAGTTTCCAACTAAAAAATGCATTTTTACAACTAATAAATGCATTTTTACAACAAATAAATGCATTTTTACAGTTAATAAATGCATTTTTACAATTAATAAATGCATTTTTCAACTAAAAAATGCATTTTTACAACTAATAAATGCATTTATGCAACTAAAAAATGCATTTTTGCAACTAAAAAATGCATTTTTACAATTAATAAATGCATTTATGCAACTAAAAAATGCATTTATGCAACTAAAAAATGCATTTATGCAACTAAAAAATGCATTTATGCAACTAAAAAATGCATTTATGC
>JAQIXU010001587.1:0-16401 GCA_034701245.1 Strigamia transsilvanica | reverse complement strand
TCAGACCAAAAAAAGTGCATTTTTCGAGCAAAAATGCATTTTCCGAGCAAAAAATGCATTTTCAGACCAAAAAAAGTCCATTTTTCGAGCAAAAAATGCATTTTCAGACCAAAAAAGTGCATTTTCAGACCAAATAAACATTAAAACCAAAATTCAGACTTCTCGCGTCATTCCTCATCCTGCGTGAGTTCCGCGCTTCCCGATCATGTGTCGCTCCCTCACGGCAATCATTGCAACTTCTCCCGCTCGCAAAACTCTCACAAACTTTCCACAGACCTGCCTAACAAAATTCACTGACACCAATTTCGAAAACATCCATAATCAAATTTATGAATCATCTTTTTTCCGCTGCCCAAAACCCCCTCGCCCAATTTATCTTTATCACCCCCGAAATCGCGCATTGCATCTCTCTTCCCAAACGAGCACAGACAGCCCAAATCAGATCTCGTGTCCTCCGATGATTTGTGTGTATTGCAAGTAGGAGGAACGAATTCGGTGTAATTGATTTCTCCCCCACAACCACTCCGAGCGTGATGCTCGTGCTCGTGGCACCTTTAATTCCCCCCCCCCCCCCGACGCGCGGATTAATTTCCTGAAACCGTCGAGGCTAAAGAGAAACATCTGAATGATGCATGTGTGGTCAAGTGGGGGATAGGGGAAGGTCAAATCATCGCGATTGAACGCTCAGTAGTGGATGAAAAGTGACCAATCAATTTAAGGTTCGGTTTCAATTAATCCGTGAGTGACAGGTGGGAATTTGTGTGAACAAAATGGCGGCGTTGTTTTTATTTTTTTTTTAAATTTTTAAATTTTTTAAATTTATTTATATTTTCTGACAGATTATTTGGGTGGAGTTCGTGAGTTTATAGAACAGACCTCATTTGCGTTAATTTGTTTTTGTAGGTTCGGATTTGCATAGGAATGGCTGACCGTGTGTAATGCATGCACTTCCGCGATTAATTAGTTTTTTGTTATTAAGTTTTGCTCAACTAATTATTAGTCACTTGTGTAGGGGCCCCAGGGGTCTAGAGCAGAGGTTCTAAGAGTTTTAAGATGGTGTAGCTGTTAGTAGAGTATAATATGGCGACGCATACCAGCAGAGGCGTAGCTTCAACTTTTGGGCCCCCATGCGAAAATATTATTGGGCCCCCTCTTCGATTTTTAGGGGCCCAAAAATTCCAACCAAATATAAAATAAAATAAATTAATTTTTTTTTTCTTTATATTTTTTAAGATTTGGGTCACAAAAAAGGCTGCGCAAAGGGCCCCGGACTGTAAATACGCCTTTGGGGTCCCAAAAAGGCTGCGAGAAGGGCCCCAGACCATAGATACACCTTTGTGGCCCCAAAATTACCACACAAAAATTTCCCAAAAATAATTTTCGAAAAAATTTTATTTTTTTTTTGGAAATTGAAGGGCCTTCAAAACTAAGGGGCCCCCATGCACCGCATGGGCCTGCGGTATGGTACCAAGAATCCAAAAAATATTAAAAACCTCCACAAATACAAGTCGAAAATCACAAAATCACAAAATCCAACACCAAAAATCCATAAAAATCAAACATTCCCCCCAAAAACATCAAAATCTCCACAAATAAAACCGAAAATGGCCACACAAAATGGCGCCCTTACTTCCCACTGTTGACATCGCCTAAACAAACAAACCCAACCAACAAATAAAAAAATAATCGCCCAAATCCATTTCCATAACACCGCATCAACTTCCACACCTCCACCTAAATGCACTTTACTCAACGACTTTGATTACGCGCACAAAAACACGCCGAAACGAGGCATATTACCGGAAACACCCATCCCAACGGACCAAATCGCGAAGCGAACGAAGGCACTACCCCGCGCACCATGCCATGCTTTCATTTAAATAGGAAATGCAACATTCATGATCGCCATTACGTGATGGATCAAAAATCACACACTCGAATAAACCACATCTTGACCAACACACGTTTCTTTGTCTCGTTTTTTTCCGACCAGATGGGGGGTACTTGTAGGGGGCTTTGCACAGGCTTTTGTGCTCGCCTCGCGACTGTGCCCCGTGTCAGCTGTCACGAAGGGGGAAAGGGGAAGTGCAAATCAAGGGTCTTGCAGCTCTTTGTGCAGGAGGGTCCGCGAGGGTCCGGGAGGGGATAAGATACACTTTTCATGAGGCGATGCAGCGCCAGGCTATTCTCGATGTTTAAAATGGATAAACAGGGACGAGTTGAGGTCACGTGTTAATAAGTTATCACTCGCAGGCAGCAGCACTTTGGAATTAATTTTTAAGCTTGTTTGGGTGCGACCGGTCGGGGTTCCGTGTGATTTTTTCAGTGCTTTTAAAATGAATTGAATTCCGTCGGTTTTTGAAGAGAAAATTAATTTTTTTTTATGCGGTTTTGTGAATTTACACATGGGGGCCATTTTGGGCCCTTTTTGGGGTTCTTTTGGGGCCATCCTCTTGGGCGAGTTTCAAGAATTAATTTTTTGATGCGTTTTTGTGAATTTACACATGGCGACCATTTTGGGCCCCTTTGGGGCCTTTTTGGGGCTCTTTTTGGGCCCTCATCTTGCGTGAGCTGCAAGAATATTTTTTTTAATGCGTTTTTTGAATTTCCATATGAGGGCTCTTTTTGGGGCCCCGTTCGCATGGGGCCCTCTTCGCATGGGGCCCTCTTCGCATGGGGCCCTCCTCTTGCACGAGCTGCAAAAATTTATTTTTTGATGCGTTTTTGTGAATTTACACATGGGGACCCTTTTGGGGCCTTTTTGTGGCTCTTTTGGGGTCTTTTGGGGGCCTTTTTAGGGCCCTCCTCTTGCGCGAGCTACAGGAATTAATTTTTTGATGCGTTTTTGTGAATTTACACATGGGCGCCTTTTTGGGACCCTTTTTGGGGCCCTTTTTGGGGCCCCCTTCGCACGGGCTCCTCCTTTTGCGCGAGCTGCAACAACGAACGACTCCTCCTCGAACAAATCCACGTAATCGAAGCCGCCGCTGTCACTTCCGGTACTTTAAGACGTTCATTTAAAACGAGGTTATTACGACGTCGCGTGGGCGTGATGTAGGCTAGAAGAGACAGCGCTCTCAGCCGGGCTGCCTAATCAATCAATTAAGAGGTCGCGAGGGAAATCCGTGGTTGTCTTTTTGTTTTGTTCTGCTCATTAGTCCTGATTGCGTCGGAGTGTTCAAAGAGGAGGAAAGGAAAGGAAAGGAACTGCAATAACGTTTGAGCGCAGATCTTGCAATAGAGGAAAAGGAAATAATCGAGGGCGAGAAGCAATTGAGCGTGTTGATAAACTTCCTCGAAGGAAAAGCGAAGCGAGAGCTGTTTTTATGGCATCTCTGTCTACACTCCAAAAATAGAAGGAAGGAAGGAAGGTGCGCGGAGGGAGGGTGTGTTGGTGTGTTGGTGCGTTAATATCCCCTCCTTATGGTCTCAATGTTTAAGCGACAGATGCGGCTCATCTAGTACGGTTTAGGTGGATACAAGTGCGATTTTTTGACGGGTTTTTGGTTTATGGGAATCGAAACACGTCTGGGCCCCCGATGTGACTGCTGCGATTTTTTTGGCACTTGATTTTTTCGAGGGCCATCAAAGTTTTTATTTTTTTAGTTAGGTACCCTAAAGTATACTTATTTTTGTTTCAAAAAATTGTATTATTAGGGCCCAAACTCTATTTTTTGCCCTAAATCTTTGTTTGGGGCCCAAATTCTCTTTTTTAGGCCATAAATCTCCTTTTTGGGTCCCAAATTCTCTTTTTTTAGGCCATAAATCTCCTTTTTGGGGCCCAAACTCTCTTTTTAGGCCCTAAATCTCCCTTTTTAGGCCCCAGACCTTCTTTATAAGGCCCAAATTTTCATATTTAGGCCCAAATTTCAATATTAAACTTCAATTTTCATTTTTAGGCCATAAATCTCCTTTTTGGGGCCCAAACACTCTTTTTAGGCCCTAAATCTCTTTTTTAGGGGCCCAAACTCTCTTTTTTAGGCCCAAAATCTCATATTTAGGTCCCAAATTTCAATTTTAAGCCTCAATTCTCATTTTTATAGATTCAATTTTTATTTTAGGGCCCAAACTTTTATTTTTAGGGCCCAAAAAATTCATCTTCACGTCTATCTTATGTCTTAAAAATCATTTTTATGTTTTTTTCAGGGCCCCTAACTATTCTATAAATTTTTTGGGTCAGTATAACTACATTGGGGCCCACGGAAATATTGTACAATCTGCATCCGGTGTCTCATCTGATCCACATTTGGGCAATCGCTCCAATTTCTTCGATAACAACGTAACCCCATTCCGGTTCTAGAGCTGTTGCCAATGACAACACCAGCAACCATAATCAAAACAAAACGAAAATACATTATTATTTCAAACAAACCCGAGTGTGATTTAGAGTCGGTGGGGCCCGCGCAACCGCTACTGGTTCCCGTGGGGCATTGTGGGGGATTACAAATAAAATATGGAGTAGTGTTTATTTGCGTTCAGGTGTGTCTAGTTCCGCGCAGGTGGCCAGGCCGAGCAAATCGAGGTAAAAAAAACGATACACAAAATCGAGTTTTCACTTTATTCCGTTAAATTTCTTATTTAATTTTTAGTTCCTCGCATTTATCATTAAAATACAAAAGCTTTGAGTCACATAATTCCCACTTAAACGCGATAAGATGAGAAATAAAGCGTTGAACTTTAGACAACTGTGGACTGTGGCTGTTATCGGTGATGTCACCTACCCTCTACGACGCAGGTGTGCTTGGGACGTCCTTAATCGCATTTACTCGAAAAGGGAGAGCGATTTCATTTTTTATTTCCAAACACATATCGAATTTTATCATTTTTTAATTTTTATCGTTTTAGACGAACGCATGATGTCATGTTTTAAATTTAATTAAACGCGATTAGATACGAAAAATCGTAGATAAAAAAAGTAATTCGATTTGCGCACCCTGGGTGAGGCTAACATCCACACCACTCCCAAGTGATTTCATAGAAGCGGTTGTGAGACGGTGCGGGCCAGCGGTGGATTTAGTCGCGTCGAGTTGGAAGTTTCGTATATTTTTGCGGTTAACGCAACCGGGATGTGTGAACACTTGAATCAGCATTTTATTTTTCATTTTCGTCGACGGATGGTTGGATTTTTTTGAAGTTTCGAGCGCCGCGTGTACCGAGTCGCGGTCCAGGTAAAAACCGCATAGAAAAAAAAAATCTACGAAAAATCGACAAAAAATCGACAAAAATCGAAATAACTTTACAACTACTTGGACGATGGATGTGCGACGAAAAGTGTGTTATTTAGCCATGTTTTCGGCATCGTTTTGTGTACTTTTTATTGTTTGTAACGTAAATGCACGTGAGCAAAGGCGAGGCGAGGACGACGACCTGTTGTTGAGCTGGGACTCGCACGCACGGAGTGGGACAGCGGCTAAGGCGGATACCGCGAGGACGATTTCGAGTGAGAAAAATCGGTAAGGAAATTTGAAAAACAAAAATTCGGTGACGGAAGGAAAAAGTAGGTGGATTTTATTTACCCGACGATAGTAGGTTTTTAAATCGATTTTTTTTTTTAAATAAAAAAAAATCGAATACGGAACGTTTATTTTATCGATTTTATCGCATTGGGAGCGAGGTAAAAGCGAGTATCGATTCGCGGGCTGGTTATTCGATTCGCCGTAGTCGATTTTAACAATAAACGAACTTTTTGTGGTGAGTGGCGGTAATCGATTCGCGGGTTGGTTATTCGATCCGCCGTAGTCGATTTCAACAATAAAGGAACTTTTTGTAGCGAATGGCGAGTATCGATTTGTGTGTTGGTTAATCGATTCGCCGTAGTCGATTCCAACAATAAACGAACTTTTTGTGACAAGCGGCGAGGCCGGTAGACCGGGGTCGTTAAAAGACTCGAAAAAAATCGTTCGAATATAATAAAAAACGACCTTGAATAAAAATTTAAATAAATTAATAGTTTTCGAACACGAAACAAACAATTTTTATCGTAAGTTCCTCGTTTAATCTTCGTTTGATTGCGCAACGTCTCAATGGCGGCGATAACGGACAATTAAACGGGAAGAAAAATAAAAATTAAAAACTTTTTTATTATCCGATGCATGAAACATAAAAGGAAGTAAAAATATCTATTTCTATCCCTCCAGGTTGTTGAACAGGTCATTACAAATCGTCCGTCTTTGTTTTCCAGCCCTGAAAACAATAGAAAGAAATATCAGTCGTCCGTTACGAATACAAACAAACGGCGCTTCGGCCATTTTGTAATAATTTAATTCAAACACCGAAATTAGGATTTTCTAGGGTGGAACAGTTAAACAAGTTAACGACCACTCCCTTCTTATCAAACAGTAATAACATCGAACATTAATCTCCTTGATTAAAAATAAAATTTTCACTTTTTGTGTTAATTTCGAATTTCGTCCCCAGGTGGTCGCCATTTTGATAAGAAAATTTTTGAAATAAAAATTATTTTTTATTATCATCATCTAAAATCAGATTTAAAAAGAAAGTCTTGGTTTGAGAGGCGGTTGACCTCGAATATAATCCTAATGATATGCTTTCGGACAGTAATAATTGAGCTGGACGGCCATTTTTTTTTATTTTTTAATTTTCTATTCAAAGGGGTCGCTATTTTAGTTCGAAGCATTGAATACGTTAATTATAATTGTAGATACGTAAATGATGCTTGAGATTGAATTTACGAGTGGTGGGGGAACGAGAATAAAAAGAAAAAAAGATATTTTTTTCTATTTTTGTTGTATGGTCGTCGTCGTGACCGGCCATTTTTAAACAAACAAAATGGCCGGTGAGAAGGTTTGTTTGGTTGGCGGTGAATGAGTGTTGCGGGGTCTGCATCCTGTCTTTTGGATGACGGACAGGGGTTTGGAAGACGTGGTCAACAACTTCCGTTGGCTGCTTTTTGTTTGGGTCATTGGTTCGGCGGAAATTTGAAATTTATTTCAATTTATTTTTGAGTGAGTGTGTGTGGATTTTATCGGTTAAAAATGGCGGGTGAGTTATGGTGGTGTTGATGGTTTTATGAATTGTCATAAATTGCGACGTTTTATCGGGTTTTTGGAAGAAATTCTAAACGGGTTTTCTTTTTATTTTTTTTTTACTCTGGATGTTTGGAGTTGAGAAAAATTCCCGGGAAGTGACACATTTTTTTTTGTGACCGGTCTTAGCGAATTCTTTGCGTGCATTTCGGGGGAGATAAGTTGAGCTATGAAGGTATTTTGCTGGAAACACAAAGAGATGTAAAAAAAAAATGAAATGAAATAAAATGGCAGGAATGTTTCATTTTAAGATTTTTAAAAAGTTTTGTGGAATTTGTTTTAACAATTTCATAATTCAATCAAAATTTGAAAAAATAAAAAGTATGAATGATGTTGGAAAAATGCTCAGAAGTGTCGAAATGTACGGGCCCCACGCCTTTTAGGGGCCCCGCGACAAGGGATGAAAATAATACTGAATTTGATTTTGATTTGCAAAGTGCAAAGGGGGCCCCCAAGATTTCGACGGCCTAAGGGCCTCTACTTGGGTTAATCCGGCGCTGGAAAGATTCGTGAAGGATTTTTTTATGTTGTGAGAAATTGGTTAGAAATGTGCACATGGGCTGTTTCCGGTTCCGCGCAGGCTGTTTGCGTCGACGTTGCGTTTAAGAAAAACTTTTCGAAAATGCAAGGTGAATTGAAATAGCGATTTCGCGGGGATTAGTTAAATGAATTGGAATTGGAATAATCAGAACGATTCCTCAAAAACGTTTGAATATTGCGAAAAAATTTGCAAAAAATGTTCAAATTTTTGTGAAAGTTTTTCAAGAATATTGAAACATTTGTGAAAATCCTCAAAAATGTTCAAATTTTCATGAGAAATCCTCAAAAATGTTCAAATTTTCACGAAAATTCCTCAAAAATGTTGAGATTTTCACGAAAAAGCCTCAAAACTGTTCAAATTTTCATGAAAATTCTCCAAAAATATTGAAAAATCCGTGAAAATCCTCAAAAATGTTCAAATTTCCATGAAAAAATCCTCAAAAATGTTCAAATTTTCATGAAAAATCCTCAAATTGTTGAAATATTCCTCAAAATTCTCAATTTACATGAAAAATTACCCGAAAAATGTTTCTTTGAATTTTTCTCAGCTAATCCAAATCAGAGCGGAATGTTAAGCACGTGTTATTATTTCTCGAGTGCAATATCCTCCTCGTCTCCTCTTCTCTTCTTCACCTCCCCACACCTGGTTGTGCCGTTTCCTGTCATTCATTCTCCACCGGACGATTCCTGCCCACACTTTTCACATTAATTATTAACAAGGACAAGGTCAATGAAGGATTAACGAACGGTCAAATCGCATCGTTACAGGTCTCGATCCCAACTTGATTCTTCGCACCGTGTGAGCAAGAGGGCGCTACAATCTGCCAGTTTAATTCAGGCATCTTCGCGGCTTCAGGCGAACGTGAGTTTTCGTCATATTTGTTTGAATTCGTTCGAGGTATTGATTTTATTTGTTTCGTTCGTTTTATTTTTTAGCAGGATAAAGTGTTACGGCCACATATTACGTTCGAGTTGTCCGATTACCAGACACCTGTACCGTTGCGGGAGGATGTTCCTGAAGGCACGGAGTTGTTGAAAGGTATGACTTGATTTTTACTTGAAAAAGTCAATTTTTGTGTGACGGAATTAATTTTTAGGTGAAAAAATTAATTTTTACTTGGAAAAAACAATTTTAATGGAAGTAAATCAATTTTTACGTGACAAAAATCGATTTTTAGAAGATAAAAATTAATTTTTACTTGAAAAATTCGATTTTTATATGAAAAAGTCAATTTTTATTTGAAAAAAATCGATTTTTATTTGAAAAAATTAATTTTTACTTGAACAAATTAATTTTTACATGACAAAAATCAATTTTTTACATGATAAAAAAACCAACTTTTAAATGACAAAAATTAATTTTTACATGACAAAAAAACCATTTTTCCTCCAAAAAGAATGATTTTTTCTCTACAAAACTAATTTAGGCGGTGGTTCACTTTAGCGATGTTCGCTTTAGCGACTTCGGTATGGTTTAGCGACAGTCCATAAAAAAAAATGTTTACAAAAAAATTCATTCATCTACTGTATATGGGATGTGCGCTACCTGGGGAAGTTAATAAATTATGCGGTTTTATTGGATTGCGGCTTTAACTAGAAATTGCTACAGCAGAAATAGGATGGCGGTTTTAGATCAATCTTTTAGACTGATTAACTGCATGTTTAGACTGATTAACTGCATTTTTAGACTGAAAAACTGCATTTTTAGACTGGAAAACTGCATTTTTAGACTGAAAATCTGCATTTTTAGACTGCAAAACTGCATTTTTAGACTGAAAAACTGCATTTTTAGAATGAAAAACTGCATTTTTACACTGGAAAACTGCATTTTTACACTGGAAAACTGCATTTTTAGACTGAAAAACTGCATTTTTACACTGAAAAACTGCATTTTTACACTGAAAAACTGCATTTTTAGAATGAAAAACTGCATTTTTAGACTGAAAAACTGCATTTTTACACTGAAAAACTGCATTTTTACGCTGAAAAACTGCATTTTTAAAAACTGCATTTTTACGCTGAAAAACTGCATTTTTAGAATGAAAAACTGCATTTTTAGACTAAAAAACTGCATTTTTAAACTGAAAAACTGCATTTTTACGCTGAAAAACTGCATTTTTACACTGGAAAAACTCTGAAAACAGCATTTCAGACTGCAAAATTGCATTTTCAAATTGAAAAACTGCATTTTGAGCCAGAAAAACTCCATTTCAGACCGTCATCCTGACGTTTCTACCTCATTCGCACCAACGGATCTAGCTTGGCTGGATCTACATCCACTCGATCCGATCCAACTGAACGCACTCCCAATTTCCACCCGAATTGGCTCGTGTTCCCACCAAACCCAATAGCAGCCCAAACAATTTCACCTTTTCTCGCCACCTCCCAACCTAAAACGACACACCCCCAAACTCATCACCCCAAGTCCAATTTCTAACATTTATCTTAAATTCACTTCCTCAGTCAACGTCGTCGACAAACCCGAAAACAGCAGCCTCACGCTCACCACCGACAACGAATCCTTCCTCGCCAAATGGACCGGCGGCAACTCCATCTCCATCTACACGGACCGCCGCCTCGACGCCGACGAAAACGGCGGCCAATACAAATTCAAACTCAAAGCCCAAATCACCGGCACCGACGAAACCGCCACGACCAACGTCCACGTCACCACTCTGAACACCAACGACGAGCCTCCGCGCTTCGTCCAGAGCATCTACCGCTCCAGCGTCGACGAAACGGTCAAACCGGACACTTTAGTCGCCACCGTCGTCGCCACCGACAGGGACAGGGACAACGTGAAGTACTCGTTCACGGGCGGGTCCCTCAAGCACAAAATGTTCGTCATCAACGAGCGCGGCGGTGGCATCAGATTGGTGAATAACATGGCGGAGATCGATTTCAAGGAGGATATCTACGAATTGCACGTGCAGGCCGTGGACGACGGGTCGTGCTGCACGGGCGGCGACCAGGTGCAGCACACGGGCACGACGCTCGTGGTCGTGAGCATCACGGACATCAACGACCACAAGCCGGAGTTCCAGAACTGCAACGGGATCAGCGCGGCGGTCAAGGAGAACGAGCCCGTCGGAACGTTCGTTATTAAGATGGCGGCGACCGACGGCGACCGGGGGCTGAATAAGGAGTTGAATTATAGCATCGTGATGCAGCCGGACCAGACCGAGAGTAATTTCGTGATCGGGGTCAAGGACGGGAGTGTCCGCACGAATAAAGTGAGTTTTTTGAAGTGAAATTGACTAAATTTTGACTAAATTTTTGTTGTTTTTTTGTTGTTTTTAGATGTTCGATCGGGAGGCCGAGAACGGGAAGGTCGTGTCCGTGACGGTCAAGGCGACTGATAATGGGAATACCCCCTTGGAGGGGCTCTGTACGTTCTCGGTGAACATTTTGGACGTGAACGACAACGCGCCGCAATTCCAACGCGAGTCGTACGAGCAGAAAATCTCGCAGAACAAGAAGCTCGGCGACGATTTGTTCCAGATCCAGGCGAGCGACCGCGACGCGGATAAGAACTCGTTGATCGTCTACAGTCTGGAGCGCAAGAACAACAACAACGATTTGGATTCGTTCGTCATCAATCCCGACAACGGTCGAGTCGCGCTCAAAAAGAATCTTCACAGCGGCGTAAGAGTCGCAATTCTTCGAAAAAGAAACTTTTTTTCAACAAATTTTCTTTGCTAGCAAACGAGTTTCATCTTCCGAGCGGTCGCGACCGATAAAGGCGAGCCCCCGCTGACCTCCAGAGTCGACGTCCGCGTCGACGTGCTGCAGGAAGACGTCATGGCGCCTCAGTGGGTGACGAAAACCGACGAACCGATCGAAATTTCCGAAAACACTCCGGTCGGCACGATCGTGGTCACTCTGGAAGCGAGGTTGGAAATTTAAAAAATTGCAAAAACGAGCGTTTCGACTTAAATTTCGATGTTTTAGGTCCGAGAATCCCGGTAACGAGAAGGTTACGTACCGTTTACTCAGAGGAAACTCGGAACAAACCAACAAAAACGACGTTTTCGTTCTAAATCCGCGAACGGTCAACGGGAAGGAGGTTGGTCTGATCACGCTGGACAAGCAGCTCGACTACGAAACGATCGCCGAGTACAACTTGGCCGTCGAAGTGCAGGTAATGACTGCTGATGACGCTTGTGCATAATTAAATTTGTTTAATAATTAATTTGTTTTAGAGCGAAAACAAGTTGGCGAGCGAAGCGACGATATACATTCGGCTGACGGACGTCAACGACGAAACTCCGATTTTCAACGAGATCGAATCCGCGATCGTTTTCGAGAATGTACCCGAAGGAACCCGAGTCGTGAACATCATCGCGCACGACAAGGACGCGACGCCTTTGTTCAGAAAAGTAAAAAAAAATCGATAAAAAAGCGTAAAAATCGCTCGTTATTGATCGATTATCGATTATCGTTCGTTTTAAGGTTACCTACACGATGATATTGGGAAACGAGTATTTCAACATCGATTCCGAGACCGGCGAAGTGACGACCAAGGTGCAATTCGATCGCGAAAAGACCGAACGACATTCGATCCGAGTCGAGGCGAAAGACGGCGCGGCGTCGGCCCGGCCCGGCAAACAGCCGGGCGAACACAACACTCGTAAGTTGGTGCGATTATTGATCGATCGATTGATTAATTAGAATTTGCGTTGCAGTGAGCAAGGATTTTTGGATCGAAATTGGCGATAAAAACGACAATCCGCCCAAGTTCGCGCAAGATATTTACAAAGCGACCGTCAAAGAGAACGAGGACGCTCATTACATCGTGACGACCGTCACGGCCAATGACCCCGACTCCAGTAAAAGAAATCAAAATGGAAATTTTTTTGATTTTTTGATTGATTTGTTGATTTTTAGCTGCGAGGCTGTTGTATCAATTGACTGGCGGGAACGATCAAGGCGCGTTTGGCGTGATTGAAGACACCGGTGCGATTCACGTCGCTGGAACGATCGACTACGAAACCAAAAACAGAGTAATTTGTTTATTTTAGTTTGAAAATTTTATAATTTGATTTAGGATTATTGATTGGAGGGATGTGACACTGCGCGCACGACGATACGAATACTGCGATCACCCTGTTTGCAGTTAGAGAGCCTAAATATCCTATAGGCTCTCTATTGGCAGTTGGTTGCGCACGCCAACTAGTGACAAAATTATGTCTTTATGACGTGTTACATCTGAGTTTTTGATCTAAAACGAACAATTTTTGAACGTTTTTGATGTAAAACGAACAATTTTTGCACGTTTTTGATGTAAAACGGACATTTTTTGAACGTTTCGATCCAAAACGAACATTTTTTATACGTTTTTTGATCTAAAACGCACAATATTTTCACGTTTTGATCTAAAACGAAAAATATTTTCACGTTTTTGATGTAAAACGGACTTTTTTTTGCATGTTTTTGATCTAAAACGAACAATATTTTCATGTTTTTGATCTAAAACGAAAACTTTTTACACGTTTCGATCTAAAACGAACACTTTTTCCACATTTTTGACCTAAAACGCACAATTTTTGCATAATAAATCAAATTTTTGTCTTAAAATGCCCCAATCACAAACACGTAAACGCGTGTTGTCCGAAACTCATTCCACGCCCCTAACCCCACTTTCTTTCGACGTCCCTCGAAGGAAGTGTCGTGTCCCTCCAAAATCGATAAACCTAGATTCAACTCGAAATTTCATTTTTTTTTAAAAAAAAAAAAACTTTTTCTAGTACGACTTAATTCTCGTCGTGCGGGACGAAGTTTACGAAGCGACCACGACCGTCCAAATCACCGTGGAAGACCTGAACGACATGCCTCCGGTTTTCAACCAATCCACCTACGAAATGACGTTGGTGGAGGAGGAGTCGCAGAATTTGCCGCGGAAACTTATCCAAGTGTACGCCAAGGACGGGGACAAGGATCGGCCGAACAAGATCGTTTATTATCTGACCGGGCACGGCACGGAGGAGCCGAATAAGGCGTTCGAGATTGATCAGGCGACGGGAGAGATTTCGGTTTTGCTCGTAAGAAACGAAATGGAGTTTGGAATTTGGTTGGATTTGGGGTTGAATGATTGATTTGCAGGGTTTGGATCGAGATTTGCCGAAGGGGAGGCCCGTTTGGAGGTTCACCGCGCTGGCGTGGGACGAAGGTGGCGGCCCCGGTTCGCAGACTGGTTTTGCCGAAGTTATTATTGATTTGAAGGATATTAATGACAATCATCCTGTGTTTCTGGAGGATTTCTATAAAGGATATGTTAAAGAGAATGAAAAGAGTGGTAAGCGAAATTAAATCGCAACTAATTCTTCTCCTTTTTTCTCAATTTTTAGAAGTTTTTACAATTTATCGCAAATTTTCGCGATTTTTATCAACTTTTATTAATTTTTTTATCGGTTTTTATCAGTTTTTCCTCAATTTTCTTTCGATTTTTTATTAATTTTCTCAATCTCTCTCAATTTTTTGCAATTTATCGCAACTTTTCTTAAATTTTTGCAATTTATTGCAACTTTTCTTAAATTTTTGCAATTTTTTTGCAACAATTTTTTGCAATTTTTGCAACAATATTTCGCAACAATATTTTCGCAGTTTTTCTCAAATTTTTGCAATTTTTTGCAATAATTTTTGCAATTTTTGCAAATTTTCGCAATTTTTCTCAAATTTTTACAATTTTTCTCAAATTTTTGCAATTTTTTGCAACAATTTTTGCAATTTTTGCAAATTTTCACAGTTTTTCTCAAATTTTTGCAATTTTTTGCAACAATTTTTGCAAATTTTCGCAATTTTTCTCAAATTTTTGCAATTTTTTGCAACAATTTTTGCAATTTTTGCAAATTTTCGCAGTTTTTCTCAAATTTTTACAATTTTTTGCAACAATTTTTCGCAATTTTTCTCAAATTTTTGCAATTTTCTCAAATTTTTGCAATTTTCTCAAATTTTTGCAACAATTTTCTCAATTTTTTGCAAATTTTCGCAATTTTTCTCAATTTTTCTAATTTTTCCAATTCATTTCAGACGTCACAGTGATGGTGATGAGCGCAATGGACTACGACGACGGCCCGAACGCAGTCCTAACCTACAAAATCCTCCAAAACGCCCAACTCGACGGCAAAGACATCTTCAAAATCGATCCAAACGACGCCACAATAAGCACCGCAATCTGCTGCCTCGACCGCGAAAAAGTCGACCAATACACCATCGTCATCGTCGCCAACGACATCGGCATGCAATCCGGCACCGGCACCGCCACAATCAGCATCGAGGACGTCAACGACTCCCCCCCGCGCTTCGAGCACCCCACCTACGAAATATCCATCCCCGAAACCAACGGCAACATCGTCAAATTCGACGAACCCGTCCTCGTCTTCAAGGTCCTCGACGACGACTTACCCGAAACGAACAAAAACTACTTCCTAATCGCGCCGAAATCCGGACCCGGTTACGACCGGTTCACCATCATACCACGCGGTCGCGACCAGGGCGAGCTCAAAGTCCGGCTTTTCTTGGACTACGAGAACCCCGAGCACCGGAAAGGGTTCCACTTTCGAATAATCGTCGACGATTCGGGCGGTTTGTCGAACGACACTCGGCACATGGCGCACGCCGAAGTGAGGATACAATTGATCGACATCAACGACAATGCGCCGGAGTTCGACAATAGTTACGTCAATGTGAGCGTGTCCGAGGGGGAGGGCACTGGAACGAGTATCGCGAAGTTTAGGGCGACGGATAGAGATCAGGATGGGAATTCGACGGTTTCGTGAGTGCCGGTGAAATTTGGATTTGAATTTTAATTGAAAAATTGGATTTTTTTGTAGTTATGATATCGAGAGGGCCACGAATCGAAGACGGCATTTTTCGGTTCGTTCCGACGGGACTGTTGTGATTCAGCGGCCGCTGGATCGGGAACGGGAAGAACGACACATAGTTCATATATTGGCTATCGACGATGGTAATTTGATTGTTTTTAAGATGGTGTAGATGTTGGTAGAGTACGGTATGGGGGTGTACGGGTGGGTCAAACATCAGGAATTCGAAAAAAAAATTAAAAATCTCCACAAATTTAAGTCGGAAATCACAAAATGACAAAATCCAACACCAAGAATCTATAAAAATTCAACCATTTCCCCAAACATCAAAATTTCCACAAATAAAAGCAAAAATTCCATTCAAAAAATGAAAAATTTCTTCTGAAAAATTAAAATCTTTAGTGAAATATCTAAATTCCCTTCAAAAATCACAAAATCAAACGCCAAAAATCCAAAAGATAGTCAAAATCTCCTCAAAAAATTAAATTTTTCCAGAAAATATCAAAAAATTCCATTCAAAATCCACTTATTGCGTACTGGTACGCGTACGACATTTACACACCACTAGAGTTGGGTTTTGGGAATTTCCCGAAGGGAATTCTCGAGAAATTTTCGAGATTTTCTATCCTGAATCTCGAGAATTGAAATTTTTTATATTTCGGGAAATTCCAAATCTTGAGAATTCAAAAATTCATCATTTTGGGAAATCACGAATCTCGAGAATGCCAATTTTTATTATTTCGGGAAATCCCCAATCTCGAAAATCCAAATTTCATTATTTCGGGAAATCCCGAATCTCGAGAATTTAAATTTTTATTATTTCTGGAATTCCCGAATCTCGAGATTATGCTTTTCATCATTTTGAGAAATTCCGAATCTCGAGATTTCAAATTTTCATCATTTTGGCAAATCCCGAATCTCGAAAATCCAAATTTCATTATTTCGGGAAATCCCGAATCTCGAGAATTTAAATTTTTATTATTTCTGGAATT
>JAQIXU010001586.1:0-16405 GCA_034701245.1 Strigamia transsilvanica | reverse complement strand
CGAATTTCGACTTAATTTGATGAATTTATCATGAATTTCGACTTAATTTGATGATTTTTTCATGAATTTCGACTTAGTTTGATGAATTTTTCATGAATTTTGACTTAATTTGATGAATACGTTCCCCCGATACTTTCCCCCGATACGTTCCCGATACATTTCTGAAACGTGACATTAGCCCCGCGCGTTATTCGAGGTCCGCGGGCTAATGGAGGCCCGCGGACAAATGGAAGAAATACGGTATTGTATTTACAAACGATGAATCTTTTTGTGGCTCACACATTACTGCTCACTCTTGCTAACATAACGAATAGCCGAAGTAAAATCGATTGTTCGTGAAGTGCAACAAAATTCGAGATAAACTGTTTCAGATTGTGTAGCTTCGAAGCATTTTTTTTTTTATTACGAGACCTAACAAGAATTTTTAGACAGATAAAAGCGCTTTCTTGTTGATTAATGCTGTCAATTATAAATTATAATTAAAAATTTTAATTTGGATTTATTGTTTGGACAACGTGCGGTTGTTTGTAGCGAAACGTATTGTCTATTGTATTGTCATGCGTCCACGCTACTAAATTTGACTACGATTTATATTTACTTTTTCCATTGCCTGTGTTACAAAACGTGCTTAAAAAAATTTAAAAAAAATCTATTTTCTCTTCTCAGAATCGATAATCTACATGAGTGATATTGGCAAATTGGTGTATCTTATCTGTCAAAGTCTAATACAGATCATTAGCATCCGAAGCAGAACAAAATGGAAAGAGAAACGATGGTTTTAAGGTGGCGCGTGCAATGACTCGTGACCCCACTATCACCAGCTAGGGTCATTTCGGAGGTCGGGGCAGGCGACAGCCAATCGGAAACGAGGTTCGGTGGCGGCGCCATGGCATCCCTTTTGCCGGAAACTCGCGCACTGGCCAATGAGAAGGTTCCGCCACCGAGCCAATTACTTCCGTTTCCTGTCTACTATTCGATGATGCCAGCATTTGTTTCTCCGTTCCCCTTTTCGGTTCTTCGTGATGGTGATGCTGATGCTCTACCATTTACTTTAATGTTTGCATACTGCAGAGGTGGCGATTATTTTGGGTCTCGAGTCATTGTTTTGGCCGTTGCAAGGAGAAAAGTGCCTCGGGAATTTACTTTTTTCCTCTTCTTTTCGTTTCCTCCCTTTTAACTCGCGAAACCACCCCTTCTTCCTTTTTGCCAACGTCATCATCATCATCTGTCTTACGACCAAGGGCAGCTTGATGGATTGGAGATGTTGCTTAGATGTGAAAACAAAGAGTTTTTTTTCTGCTGAATTGCAATCGAGGGTGAGAAGGAAAGCATCTGTTAAAACTGGTTTGATTTCAATTTTCTGGAATGAATAATTTTTCAATAATTACACGCTTGAGTTAATTCTGACACTTGAAATCTGAATTTATAAATCTAAATTTATTAGACAGGAAAATTTGAAATTATTAACAAAACAATTAAAGAATAAACAGCACACTTGTCGCTTTTTATGACCGCAATCGGACTAGTAAATGTCGAAATAATTGCCGATAAGATGAACAAGAGTCGGGTCTAAAAAAGTAACTTGTTGTAATAATGATCTGTACACTCCATCTGGTAAGATAAGCGTAATAAGGAACAACGTCGTTTATCCCACTTTGAAAGTGAGGCTGCCATTAACTTCTTTCCTTGTCTCTGTCTTGATCTTATCTCGTGTAGTTTAGCTTTGCAATGTCCACTACATTCGACAAGTAATTACAGCTGGAGATGTTTGCAACTGGTGTAGAGGGGGAGGTCACGAGGAGGAGGAGCAGGGTCGAGGATAAAATAACCTCGCCTGTCACCCAGACCCACCCGGAAACTGCCAAGGGTCGAATTACCCCCACCCCCACCTAACAAACAGACTCTCATACGCTTCTCTATTTATTCCCACTTTGCTCTGACTTTCTTTTGACACTTGACTCTCCCTTTTATTTTTTAAATTGAGGATGCAAGGGCACAATTTGGGTAGTTAAGCTTAATCTGGTTGATGATTTGTCACATACTTTTTTTTTTCGGATTGAGTTTAAGAGGTTATTTGAGATGAAAGAGGGTGTTTAAGAGAAAACAGATGGTTCACGTCCCATCCGTTTGTTTCTCATTAAGAATCCCCTTCTTAAGATGTTAAGGTTTTATTTCTCTCGTAGCCCTCCCTCCTCTTTTCATTTCATTCTTCAGGGCCTCATTCTTTTAAAGTGCTGTCACTGTTATCAATGAGTTTTTGTGTTGTAAAACAATTGTTGTTTATTGTTGGTTGGGTGTTTTAACAATCAGTTTTCTTTGCAAAATAAAGAGGGGAAGTGTTAAAACAAGCAAACAGCAATACATCAAATCGCGTTTCATCACATGCAACATGGTGGAACGACCTCTAGTTACGAGCAATTGCAACTAAATTTTCCACACTATTCTCAAGTTACCTTTTTTTTGCACATGTGGTGCAAATGACGGAGCACGTGCGCCCTTTCCACGCTTTTTATTTGCTCCAGCGCAAGGATGCAAGTGAGACAGAGGATGACTTGTCCATGAGTCCTCCCGGGATTTGGTCACGCCTACCTGACTGTTTCTGGAGCCTGGAGTAGACTGGACCCTGTGTTTATCCAATTACTGTAAAGACATTAGGGGATTGGGAAGGGATATTTAGGTATCTAGTTTGAAGTTGAAGTGCCATCTGGTGCTAAAGTGAATCGAAGCAAAGGGCCAAATGAAATGTAATCGGGGGAGGACAATTTGGCAGGTGCCGACTGCTGATTGCATTAATTAGGTATAAATTAATCAAATAAATGATAATTTTGATTTATTTCTTCAAGTGCTTGGACGGGTTGTGCAATTTTAGGAAATAAAAATTAATTAATATTCATAGTAAGAATTTTTACGTCAAAAAATGGAAATATGCTTGAGTTATTGATCGAACAACTCCCGTATGATGGGTTTCATTATTTTGTTTGATTGGGATAATTGATGATATAATTTTACAATAATTATCATCGGCCAGGCTTACTGGTATATTTTCCCCTAAGAATCAATGAACCATCGATTTCTTAATTGGTCCACAAATCTTGGTCGTTGATGAGTGATTCATCTAGCATCTTCGTAATGGACACTTGACGAGTGTGCAAATTACGCCATCACCTACATCATATTTTATAACCACTTTCAGTGTAAACTATAGGTTGCCATGACAACCGCCCACCACCGGAAGGTGTCGCCAATCACCTTGTTCAACGACCGGAAGTCAAGTCATAACTTTTAATGGTAGAGCAGTGGGTTATTTTATTTGTCTATGAAATTAAGAAGTGAAGTTTTGATTAGGGAGAAAAAAAATAAACTGCACCTATCAATTTAAAAAAAAAATAAATGTTGGGGTACGGAACCTTTTTTTTAAAAAAAATAAATAAAAAAAATGTGTAATTGAATTTAACTTAGCGTGAAAATTGAGGGTTGTAAGTTGTAGAATTAAGAGTCAGAGAAAGCTCCCGTGTAATAACAGGTGTGTGTGAAAAAAGGGCTGCATCATTCATATGGGAGGAGTTGGAGGGGGTTGGGAGGAAAAAAAAAGGACGCAGTTTGAACTCCATCTAGTGATGGAAATCGGAAACAATAATTCATTCTTCCCCTACTGTGAGCCTAACCTTGAGTCAAGATAATAAGTGGGGCTGTCAAAATATTTAAAAATGACTGCAATGTCCAAGAGAAGCAGTGATAAAAAAAAATTGGACAGGATTGAGTAAAGATCAATTTGAGCCATTTGTTCTTAAGTAAACAGGGTGAGGATAAGTGTGTGTGAAGAATAATTAGTGAAAAGTGAGTAATGAGTGTTATCGAGGAGTTATTAAGTACAAAACGACCGGTGCTGCTGGTGTTTGTTGATGTTTGTGTAAGTAGTTATTATTCGGTTGACTGGAAGTTTTGGTGGTTGATTTGATGTCGCGTAAGAAACACTTGAAATTTTGTTCGTTTTATGTGAAATAAACTAAGGATTGTGATAATTTTAAATATTTTTTTATTTGGTGTTTGGTGCTAAAATATATATTTTTTAATGTCAATGATAATATGTGGCAAAAAGATAAAGTAATAAATAAAATTGTCACCTGCTGGTAAGGGGAGTGGCTTTTCAACCCTTTGATCCAGGTGTGATTCTCATTGAAGGGATGGGTGGTAACGAGCAGGTGTCGCTTTGATCCAATTAAACAATTAAGCAGTAATTCATTGAAACAGATGTGGATGTCAGAATAGGATTCATCATTATTAAATATAGTTTCTATTCAGCTTAACTAGGTCCTATTTATTCTTTTCAATTAATTATCTAATTCCACTGGGATCTTAAAACTCGATAAACACAAGGAAATGATTAAGTTCAATTCAATTGCAAAGTGAGTACATAATTTTTATATTAACCATAAAACTCTTTTTATCACTTCGAAATGAGCGATTTTATGAGGCGTACCCATTCTTTGCACACCTTGCCTCATCCATTTGACTAATTAATTAAACTGGCCACGTGTCTTTCTTTAAATATTCACACGTGTTTTTAATTCGCTGCTTGACAAAAACAAAATTCTTTGAAAAAATTAAATATGTATGCCAACAAAGAGTGATAACTCAGATTTTTCTATTAATATTAAAATTAAAATTTAAAATAAAAAGAGAAAAAAAATGAATAAATTCAGCGCGATGTGCGAGTGTTGCGTGATTACAAAGTGAATTTTTTTTTGCTGCCTATATAAATCTGTAGTTGCATATGTTTATTGAATGAATTACGCAAGTTTATTTTGTGAATTATGCAAATGCCAAAAAGGGTTAGACACATCCTTAAAGGGTTGATTGCACGGGGGAAAAGGCGGATAAAAAAGAGAATGGCGTATGCTTATTGTTTACTTATACATTTTCCTAAATGCCCTGCCCTCCACTATAGATCCTGGTCGATTGAAGCAACAAGGAAGTTTGACCATATAATACAATATACGATCTGAAAGCGGTCATAAATATAAAACCTATTTTGCTCTCCCTTTTCATATTTTTTTTTCCTCTCTGCTTCTTAGCTTCACTGCAATACCCCGAAAGCTCCCCGAGTGACTTCTCCTTATTGCAAGATGAAATCTTGTGAAAGACGCTCGTGTCCATATGCGAGGTAAACAGATGATGGGGCGATGGGAATTTTTTCTAAACACTTTTTAAAGTTGTTTTTCCTTTTATTAAAAAATGGGGTGTGCATGAAGCGTGAGTATCCATGCGTAGCTTGGTCTTAAAATTTTATGCAAAATAGTTGAGGGGTGGCGGGAATGGAATCAACAACTCGGGGTGTTGTGAAGGTGTGTTTATGAGCAACGAAAAGAAGGCGGGTGTTTATTTTTATACTATTTTGAGGATTTATTGGTAAAGTTTTATTTGTATAGGAGTCTGGAGCTGAGTAAGTGTGAAAAAAAATATTTAGACTTTATTTAAATAAACTTGCGGTATGGAAGTTGAAGGGAATTCTGCGCGATCCATGGACGATTCAAGTTTTATTTTTTTCTTCTTCTAAATTTTATTTAAATTTTTGTTGATACAGAAATTGTATCTTTGGTGGATGTGCGCGTGCGCATCAGTCAATTGGCCGTTTATTTCACCCGTTTATATTCTCGCCCTTATGGGGGTTTATCGTTGCATTCAATTGATATGCTGATGACGGAAATGACAACTTGACAAAGCGCTACAATGTTGCCAGCTCGCTCCCATGTTGAACGCATGCGTCGAACAGCGCGTCGTTAATGGCGGTAATTTCCTGAGGCTGATGCTGGCCACACAAAAGGGCGGATTAAGGCACCCGCCTAATGCCCCTTGCGGGCCTTGGCCGGAGGCAAATCCCAGCGTGCGGATTGCCGACTTGCCTTGTCTAGATTGATGGCTCGATTGACTCCCGAGTTCTTAATATGGTCGCACAGTCCCGGCTTAAGCCCAGCCACGCGGCCATACGCTACTCTCACACGCGTCCTCGGTATCAAAATCTTGTTAGATTTGTGCGTGATGCGGACATTGGTCACGCGTTTTTGATTAGGATTTTTTTTTTATAATCGCAGATGATTAATAAGTCTCAAAGGACCGAATTTGGAACGTGAGTTTATTTTTTAATTCTAGGGGGTTTATTTATATTTAAATTAATTTTTTTTATGTTTTTTTTTATTTTTATTTTTTTATTTTTATTTAAAGAGTAGTTCACTGTCCCCATGTCATGATTAAGCAATATGTTAATATGATGAAGTTGTTTGTAGGACAATTGAACGGGTGAAATCTAGCTGGAAGATCTTTGCAGCCACCCACCCATTTGCAAGCCAGATTGATTGATGATTGGAGGACCAAGTGACCTCCACCTCGACGCGTGTTAAAACCCAGACTCCCACCTACAGAGGATCCGCCCTCACACCACCCACACACATAAACATCTCCAGCTATGCTGACCAGCTGCGTCCGCAGATCCATCCATCAATGATCTGTTGAAATAAAAAAAAAATGTAGTTTTATTTTATTTGTTTCTCATGATGAGAGTCAACCAACTCTTTTTAGTGTCCAGTAAAGGCCATTCGTCTTGATTGGCGTCCCACCTCTTCTTTTTTTCTTTAGGACAATTTCCCCCCAAACTGGACCTAGGGGTCATATGTGTCCCTCGTTTCTTTTCTATTTTCTACTCGATAGGGGGCGGGTCAGTGAGGGCAGAACTGACCGGAAACTATACGACTGACGTTAATGATCGAGCAATCACTCACGGTACAGTGTCGTGAATCGTCTGTCTTAGGAATAATAGATGCTGTTTGTTTTGTTTTGTTTTTGTTGTTTTTTCTTCTTCTTTTCTCAACCTAGTGTTGGGATTGTAAAAGAATTAAGGCAGCAATTCATGTACTAACATTCCTTGGGCTCGCAGCTATGATGGAGATTTAACAGTGGATTGCTGTGATCGGATAAATATTTATTCACAAGCCTTGTACGTCACGAAAATGCTAAAAAGAAGTATTTTGAAATAGGTTTAAGGCTGAAGGGAGTCTAGAGCGTGAATTCTTGCGGATAGTGAACATGTTTATTTGCACACGGAGTCTGTTGTGCATCACTTGACACGATGCAACTGGTTTTGAGATAGAAAGGCTACTGGGCTTAATAACTCAATCCTTTTTTTGGGTTTAAAGGGGTTGGGTTTTTTTGCTTATTTATTTATTTATTTATTTTTTTTTATTTTTTATTTTTTTTTTTTTGTGTGGGGAATTTCAGTTAAAACTTGAGATTCCAATGGCAATTGTCTGTTTGATGGTTCCAGGTGATTTACGTTTGTAGAGTAATGGGGTGGGTGACTTTAGGGGGAGAACCTCATCTCGGACTACAAGGACCACCTGTTGTAATTGTCTTCTGTAATTCCCTCTGGTTTTCTTTTGTTCCTCCCTACAACTTTCTAATCCCCTTTTTCCTGGACCCCCAATTTTTATTTTTTTTTTCTCATGTTATTTGGAAAATGGTCCAGTAATTTATTTAATTAAATACAAAATATATTTTTAAAAAATGCACTTTTAATTAATTTGTATGACAATTTTAATTTGCTACCACCGTACTTGGTATGAGATTAATAAATTAATAAATTGTTATCAAGGTTTGTGTTTTGTTTTATATGGCGTTGAGTAAAATAATGCATTTGAGTGATGGCATCATTTTCACACGTGGGCATTCTACCCCGCATTCTCAAGTCAAACCAAACCTCACGGACCCCTGCAGGGTTAAAAGATAGGTGGAAGGGAGAGGAGGGGGGAGTGAGGTTGAGGATGGGCAGACGGGTAAAGGGAGGTTTATATCTTGAGAGTGACACCTCATGCCAGTTGACCATTGTCCAGTGAATGCGTTCTTGGAATTTTGGTTGGGCGAGTTGATAACATCTAAGAAAAGGGGGTTGCAGAAGATGAAACTTGGACCCCCAACTTAGTTCCAACATGGCTGCACTTTGTACAACATGCTAAGACGGGGGTTATCGTTTAGTAGTGCACATAGGGGGCTACACCCAGGTGTCAAAATAAGTCATGGATTGGGCTTAAATTTGCATTATGGGATTTTTGATTTTTAATTAAAGAAAATTTTTTTAAAAATGTTTATTGATGGTCTAATTTAGGGGAATTTGGGTAGGATTTTTAAAAAATATTTATTTCATCTATTTCAGTGGGTTTCAATCTAGAATTATATATTTAATAATTACTCTTCTCATATGTTTGAGGGAGACCACAAGTCCCTCTTCGAACGCATAGGATTTCACGGCGTAGTGCACTCTGGGAACGAGAAAACTCCCCCAAGCGACCAAATTTTTAATGAGGCGGAAGACTATTGTGCACCAATAGGCGACCCGGCCACGAAAATTAGACCCAGTCACCCTCATTACAGTAACCCCTCTCGATTTATTCTCGTGCAAATAAGTTTATTTTTAAAAATAAATTTGTTTGGCGTTTAAAGTCGGTTTTTATTTATTTTTAAGTTTAGTTATTGAAGCAAATGGGAATAAATGATAGATTTTTTAGTTAATTTCATTTTGTATTGCATTTTTATACGGTGTACAAGTGTTGCAAGCCGATAAATTAAGTTTGATATTTACCATGAGCTAAGGTGTTACAATTTGTAAACACGAACTCGATGATGTATTAAGACAACCCCTGACTGAATGCAATTTGTTTGTGTTGGTTTGCACTCTTTTGATGAGCTGTGTGAAGAGTATATTTAGTCGCGTCACCAGCATAACAAAATGTTCTTTTAATGGAGGCTGCTTCCATCTCCCGTCTCTTTTATATAAATACACACAGCGTATTGAATAGGATTAGGCTTAGCTCCCTGTACCAATGTTCCCACTATACTTACGGCTTGAACTTGCATAGAGAAGGGTCGACGGAAGCAAAAGCGCGCCCCTAACGGGCGTGGAAAAACATTAACACGCTGCAATGCACAAAGCTTGACTCTCCTGTTATGAACTTTGCTCAAGATTCAATCCAATCACATCTGCGTCCTTAAAAAAACACAAATTTGAACCCGATTACAAGAAGATTATATAGTTGAAATGTACAATCGATATTTGAATTTAAATCAATTCCAATGAATATATATATATCATATAACTTAAAGGGGAACTCCGCCAAGTTTGTTTACAAAAGTCCACAAACACTTTTTCGAACACACTTTTTCGACGCTCTTTTTCGACACCACTTTTCGAATAGTACTTTATTTTGACTGAAAAATTCGGAATTTTTTTTATTATTTTAGTAATTTATAATACTCATAATATTTTCTTGGGGTTTTGTACTTCGCGCACTATGCCCTTACTCGTCGCTTTGGTGTCCGCCTGCTCCTGACGCAGGGCCGCGAGCATTCTGTACAGGCCAACATGTCTACAGCCTAGCGTGGTGTTGAATCTGGAATGCCAAGACTCAACAGCATTGGTGCACTGAATGAGGGGTAGTCGTAACCCTTTCTCTGTATTTAAGATTGAAGTTCTACATTTCCAGTAAATTTTGTCAGGTCGTTTTTGTCGACAACGTAAGTGTAGCCATTGGGGCATAATTAAGGGTTTCCACAAACGGTTTTCTCCATGATGATCTCCATTATCGAAAAAACGTACTGTCGAAACGTTGTACGTTCGAAAAAGTGATACCCTGATTTTCGATTCATATCGAAATATTGATTTTCGACAAACAGTACCGATTTTCCATTGTGTCGAAAAATCGAACGTGGTAAAAGTGAACCAGAGGGACATTGTGCTTTTGATGACCCAAATTCCAACGATTTTAGTGCAAGTGTAGAACAGCCAGCTGGTTAATCGGTTTCTACACATTATTGGCGACTAACCAATAAAATTTGGCCTTTCAGAATGATTTTAATGGCCACGAAAAGAGGACTTTCCTTTAAGAAATAAAAAGATGTATGGATTTTTTTAAGACCCCTGTAAATCTAAATCCAAGATATCCCATACTCTGATGACATTAACCATTGCATTGATGTGTGGGGTCTGTGAATGGGTTAAAAAAAAAAAAGATTTGTTGTCATGGATGTCATTCCGATCATTCCAACGGTTGTTTGGCATTTCCTGGAGCTCGTAAACAAAAATCCCATCACATCATGTCCTTGTGACGTCATTTGGAAAGTGTTAATAGTCGTAGGCTACAACTGTGCAAAGCACACAAATCCTTGTTGTTACGAAGACAGGAGGGAGTGGATATGGGTTTACAATTGATGGTTAGGAGGGTCACTCGAATCCAGCAAATAACAGGTTTGAAGACAGAAAAGGGTTGGGGGGTAAATCAGTCAGTGCCACCTAATGAAGGGAAATGTCAAGATAGACATTGGGAAGATTTTTCTGACCTGGTCCCAATGCTTTTTCAAATGGGGTGTATGGGAAAGAGATTGACACAAGTTGCTTGTCTCCTTTTGTTCCTCGCCAAAGGAATAGGGACGAAGGAACTAGGGTACAGTGTCTTATTGATAAAGGCGTATGAACAATGGAGTTTTTGGGACAGACTCATTATTAAGTTGGCAATTTGACGAAGCGAGGACGAAATAAAAGGAAAATGTTTGCAGCTATTTCTTCACCCGAGGACTTCACTCTGGGAACAATTAAACACGTAAAATGAGAAATGGCTGTCAACAAAGTAGTCGTCTTTTGATGCGTTTAAAGGTATCCCCAGGGGTAGACCATCATTCACCCTACTATTTTGGGTACCCAAAGGGTTTGACATGTCCTCGAATCTGGCAGACTTTCTCCCTCGTTCTTGCTACCATTCATATAAAATGGCAGTTGACAGCAAACGCCTTCTATTTTGCCTTGACCCCTCCCACGAGAGGTCGCCCTTGGAATTTTGCTGCCTATACCTAGACAGGTTACACGGTTTGGATAGTTAAGTACAAAAAAAGTGCTAAAGGAATTATTGTCGTTTACTGCGAAGGGGGAATTTGTTTAGGAATTCAGGAGAGAGAGGGAGAAAAATAAGTGAATCTTTAATAATACTGTATTCAAGTAGCAATACAAGTCTTGAATGTTGACTACTAATTGCGTGGCATTGAAAGTGCTAAAGAAAAGGAAGTTGAAAAATAATGGAATTCAAGACCCCAGCAATGATAAAAATAAATATTGTTGTTTATCATTTAACTTGACCTGATTTTATTGCTTTTGTCAGTGTTGGGTTTGGTTTTAATAGCTGTTTTATAAGATAGGGTTATAGTCTTTGTAATGTGTGTGTCAATGATGCAGTTGGTGACTGGTATATGGTATAATAATATGAGGTCCTGACCGTGAGCGAGAGCAAGGGTTTGGCGCGCGCTTCGTAATGACCAAGTGGGATTAAGTTGGTGGGCTGTTGATTGAACTTGGTGGTTGTGACAACGCAACGTTCCTTTACCGTTTTGATGACCTACCTAATGCAGTTGCCCGTTATTAGTCGCAGTGAATAATGGATGGACGGTGCACTAAGTGGGAGGGTCAGAAATGAATAAGATTGACTTGCGAGGGTCTTGAATCCGAAATATCACGTGGAAATTGCGGATGCGTTTTGCTCCAGCCAGAAGGAGGAAAGAAGAATCCAGATTCTTAATATTGTGTACAATTGAAAAATACTGCACTCCAGCATTCAATAAAAAGAGGAAAGGGGCATAACCAAGGGCAATGTGAGGGTTGCATGGACATTAGAAAAAAATAAAATGCAGAGGTTCTTTTTGAAGAGGAAAAATATGGTAATTACGGGGGTTAGTCACTGGCCGTAAAAGTGGCGCGAAAAGCTTGCCGGATCCTAAACTCTACTGAAAAGCATCCCCTGCACTGATCCCCCTGTGAGAGAGAGAGAGAAAAAAGAGGGAGAAGTTGCTTATACTGTGAGGGGGTGGATTCGAGGTCTAAAGTGTTGTTGGAACCTAATCGTAAAAAACAAAAGCGAAGAAACACATCTTTTTTCTTTTTTCTTTGAATGTTGGAAATTAAAAATAGAAATTGTGTTTAAAACGCGTTGGATTTATTACGTGGTAATTATTTGCTGTGTCTGCACAGATCAAGGGGAAATTTGCATTGATAAATTTGTTTATGGTTTGTACAAACGAGGTGTGCGATTTTTATTTTTATCTCGGTGTCATTCGTCTTGCTGAACTGGGATTCGGTGGTGCCTGAGGCGATTTGTTGGTGGAAATTAACCGCGCGCTAAGTCCCTCTCCACCCTCCACCCCCGCACGTTCGTTTTCCAGCCTCGTATAGGTCTCGCTAAGGAATATAAATGAGCTCGGTGCCGCTAATGCCACTTTGCGCTGGCAAACAACTCGCACGAAATCAATGGATGATTGGATGCTCGCAGCTCCTCCTCAACACAATAGAATAAAAAAATATTTTTTTTTATTAAAAAATCTCTGCACACACGATTTTTTTTCTTTAAACAGGAGAAAATGTCATCAACAAACTCGATATTATGGTGTATATAAGTAATAAATGGAGTTGCTATTCTATTAATACGTTTGATTAGTATTTTGCCGAGTGTGCGAAGAGCGCTCGTTCCGTGTACGCCCCCTGGCGCGCAGCCCGCCGCGCCGCTCAGTCGGCGCTCGGATTAGTGGTGCGAGGATTTCTATAGACGTTTGTAAGCGGGTGCTGGCTGCGTGAAATATCGTTTTAATGAAGCTCTTGCATGACGTCATTTCTGGGGTTGGGATGGCAGCTTGGGTTTTTAACGCCTTTTAATTTCCGCTTTCGGTCATGCGATGGCGTTGCCATGTCGTCACGAGATGGATGAACTTGTGGACAAACACGAGGCAATGTCGATCGCCGTCTTCCCATTTTTTAAACTCAATCCCCAACGGACCGCTTTTTGGATTGGTCGTAATTGGATTAACGCCATCTGACGGGAGACTGCCGCCGCTAAATTCCCAGACAGCGTCTTTTTCAATTGATTAGTTAGTTTGCCCAGGGACCCATTTGTCCGCCGTTTTATTATTCCTTCCCTTAGAAAAATAAAAGATAAATTAAACTTTTGAAACATTATCGTCAGCGAATTGTTGCACGGTCATTGACGCTACCAGATATTCAGTGTTGATTAGAAGTGGCGTGTGACGTCACACGAGTATATATATTGAAAGAATGCAGATGATACAGGGGGGATGATTGTATAGAGGCAATAATATATTGAAAACGAGGGCGGGGGGAGGGGAAATTCATTGAATGACGCCTTTTCAAACTGAACGCGCCGCTGCTCCGTTGAATCTGACGCCATCTGCTTGAGAGAAAAGAAGAGAGGGAGGCAAGAGAAAGGCACGTGCTCAGCGCGTTTACCCATTTTGTTCTCATCCATTGTTGGAAATCAAGTAGGGGACACTTGAAGAGTCGACCACCAAAAATGCCCAGCTCTTGTCTCATGAATTTTAGCCCGACTAATTTTCACTTCATGAATCCTGTATCCTGTATGTATGTGGAACCAATTGGTGTATGGATCTTCCCTGACATGGATTTGAAACCCCTTTTAACTGTGTTGCTGTATACGGTGTATTTCGGCATTGCAGTTGGAATTTTCTTTTCCCCCTCCACGCTAGGCGTGGTTGGGCTTTTCAGTTTGTTCATGAAACGCCGATTTGGACGCCTCCGTGTTCAGAGCTAGGTGATCACTCCCCGAAATCGGGGTTTCGTGGGTGTTGACTGTTGGTAGGACAGATTATCATGAAAAAATGTGTGCGTCCTTTTGCTATTGTTATGTGGAGGCTGAAATGCTGCGCGTTGGAGCAACGGTGCATGTCGGTCGCGCATTGCGCTTTTCTCTCGCTCGTACTGTTTCCTTTCTCGCTGCTTCTCTCCCCCTCTGTCTGGTCGACAAGCTTTTAATCTGTGTTTACACATTCAATACAGAAGCAGGAAGAATGAGAAGAGCAAAAGGCCAAGACACACGCGTCAATAATGCGTTATTGGTTTAGTTTGCGTTTAGAGATTTGTTTACGAAGTACTTGTATTCAGCTGCAATTATTAATTAAAGAACACAATAGATCCAATTTAAGTAACTTTATGATTAAGCATCATTGCAAACATTTTGAATGACAAATTGCAAATTTTGTACGTAAAGGTTGTGAAAGAATTAAAGAACATCATAAGTTGATGTCGTAAAACGCGTGACGTCATTGTTGTTGCTGTCTCATATGGCCATTTCGTTTCTTGATACTGATAATGCGTCCTGAAAGCCGTGAGTGAAAACAAACCAGGGTATAATTCCTTCCTCGGTGGCAGGATCCGGTTCTGACACGATCGTAAATAAACAGTGGCAAGCGCGATCCATTTTTTCCCCTTCGCTCGTTGTACCATTCTTTCTTTCTTGACTCTTTCGCGTCAAATAAAAAAAAATGGAAATTATAGGGCGGGGTTTGGTCTGGTATGTCACGTGTGCCCCGCCTTCTACTCATAATTAACACCTGAGGTAAATCATTACGTCACAGTAAGGGAGTGTAGGGTCAGTAGGTCGACATGAATTTTTAATTTGCTTAGCTATGGGGAGAAGATTGTAGGAAAAATATAGGCCTAATTGATTTTGTCCTTATATCGGGGTTTGTAGGGCAGCAGGGGTAAGCGAAGAAAGGAAATGGGCGACGCGGGCGAGGGATTTGCTTACCCCGGGGAATCCAACGGTGCACTCGGGAGAAACGCGCGCCCTTCGTCCGGAAAGATACCGCGGCGCCTACCTGGTCGTCTGGCTCCGGCTTCCGTCCATGGCGCCTTCTCTTGAACCTTTTCATGCCCGGGGTCAGTTGATGGATGGCGTTTCGCACGTTGCGATGATGGCCCACGATTTTTTTTTCTCCTTTTGAATAATTTAGTTTGAAAGATATTTCAATTTTAATACCTTTTTATCGCCACGCATGCGTGGTCAGTGCGCATTCCCCCGTCATGGTGGTGGCGGCGGCTGCACCAAGACGAATTGCGCCGACGCAGACCCCTCCTTCATCCATCACGCCCACCTGCTAGTAAATGGTGACACGGAGAAAACCATTTCCCCCCCCCCCTTCCACTCTTGTCTCGCATCCTCCCATATACCATCCACCCCCGCAATCCACCAATCAAATTAAAACATGTCCACTCAACTCCGCTGGGTTGGTTCATTATTAAAAACATATTGAGGAATTTAAAATGTTTTGAGAATGAGAATTAACTGGCGTGTATTAAAATTGTTACAGCATCCCGTTGCTATAGTGCTGGGGTATAAGAATGCGTCGCCTAGCAACGAGTGTGTATGTGAGTATGTGTGTGGGCGCCTGAGATGCGCGCGCATTCCTCGTGGTTAACCCTCTATTCCTCCTTCCCTTTCTCTTTTCTCTCGGCTCGAAGCATTGGGTTCCACCAACCCCCTTGAACCGATTTCCATCCAATCACGCACCAGATGGTGGTTGGAAGAAGGAGATGCGATGGAAAAACGGAAATGGAAGAGATTTTTCCAAATATTGTTGGCTAAATTGAATGCGAGTTTGAAGAGATAATGTCGACGATGAAACTTGTTTCAATATATTTTTCTTCTTTTTTATATTTTATGTGGGGGAAATGAGGGTATTTTGTTGCTTCGTTCCAGAAGAACATGAAAGACTATAGTGAAGGTTTTTTTTTGTTACTTTGGGGGTGAATGTCTGAATGATTTGGGAATCCATTGAAAAAGTGTGTCGGAGTTTTGTTGAGATTACTGTACACATCAAAATAAAGATCGGAATTTATTTTTTGTTTTTAGTTGTAATAATTTCTAACCACTGTGAAAACGTTGTGTGTTTCATTTCATAGTAAGGGACTATTTGTCAATTTCAGGTTTATCAAATTGATTTATTGAACATGGCGGCTAATAAATAGAGATGGGTGACGCAGCATATTTGGACGTTGTTAACAAGGTTTGGTTAGGATTGAATTTAAGGTATATTATGAATGGAATGTTGTTTTGAAAAATGTATTTTATTTGTCTAGGTTAATAAATTGTTTTAGCAGACACGGATTAATATGGAAATTTTAGAAAGCTGCTTTTTTATGGTAAGGTTAAGTCTGTCTCGGGTTTTGTAAATACCATTTTGCATTATTAAATTGGTTGTTTACCCTTTTTTTAAAAAAAGAGTTATTATTGGTTGCAGGTAATACCAATAAATAAATAAATCATTAATTTTTTTTCCACTGAATTATAAGTGATACTAAAAAATTGTATTCAAAATTAGAAATTTACATACCGTAAATAACTTATGTTTGAATAGCGCAAAATCAGGATTATAAAATCAAATGCACCAGTATAAGTGGCGTTAAGCTGATTAATTTAATTAAAGAAAAAAATCCACGGCCATTTCAAGTTATTTATCAAAGATTCTTAATTTGCTAAAAGTCTTGAGTTTAAACGCCCCAAATTATTAG
>JAQIXU010001585.1:0-16408 GCA_034701245.1 Strigamia transsilvanica | reverse complement strand
CACCGCGTTGACCTTCATGCTTTTGGCTCCAACAGTCCTTGGCATAATGACCAGGGTTTTGCAGTTATAGCAATAAAATCCCAGTTTCTTGCCCCTTGCTTTATATGCACTTTCTGTCGTATTGTCGGAGGTATCGCATATACGACCCTTAATAAGTTGCTCCTCATGCCTTAATTCGGCACGTATATCGTCCAAAGTTAGCGCTTTATTTGCATTTAGTGCTCTAACATTCTGGTCGAATTCCGACCTCAGTCCATGCAACACATAAAAACTTATCGCACGTTCCAAAAGCACTTTTCCTAGTTCCGCACTACGATTTCCTATGGCCAAATAGTGCACAGCCCTCTGCAGATCCCTATTGCCAGGAGGAGCTATAATCCTAGAAGCAGCCTGGGACAAAGAGAAAAAACAAACAGGAAGTGAGCCATGCCTCCAGGAATAAAGGAGAGTCTTGTCTGGACCATTGTGGTCACTGGTCATCATCATCAGTCTCACGTGACCGCACTCCAGGAATCTCTCAGCTATGGCAGCACAGACTTACCTGAATTACGTGTTGGTTCTGCCACCCGTTGGGACCCGAGCCTCCCAGATGTGCCTTTGCTAACCATGCAATCAAATGACCTCACAACCAGTGTCCAAACATCTCTTGCAGTGGGAAATGCATTCTAGAAGCACCGACCCCTAGACAACCTGATTAAAGGCCTTAAACTTAATACAGTGTGTCTTATTTGTTATTTACTTTAGTGTGTGTTGCATCTTATCCAGATGTCATAAAAAGGCATCATCTACCTGTTCACATGTGTTGGAGAGTTTATGGTATACACTCAACCCTCGTTATACGGCCATTCTTTATACGGCTTTTTGTCATAACGGCCTTGGGCCATTATGGCTAAATTTTTATTTACGGCCTAATATTTTCGATATACGGCCAAAATTCAGGAAATTCCATAACGAATCAGGGGAAATTTCACTTTAAAGCCAACTTTTCCGGAACCTATCTAAGCCGTAAAGCAAGGGTTGAGTGTACATCCATAAGAAACAACAAATCTTACTTTCTACAATGCAACTTGTTGTTACTTTAATTAATGTATATGCTTTGCTTTACTGAAAGTGTAGACACAGTGTGAACATAAGCTTTACCACACTTCATATAAGCAGCCAACTGGCAGTTTAAGTTGGGGAAGCCGCTTTAGTTTTTATTTTGTGTTATAGCACACTACCATATTTTCCACAAATTTCATTTCAGTCCTGCTAATTTTCTTAACTTACAAACTAAAACATCTAATGTATCGTAGTGTGTATATTCTTAATGTCAAACTAACTAAATGCCTGATGGTGTATTTCATTAAACTATGTCTCATGCAAAAGCATGCAGTTCTCTATGTATTAGTTTGCAAAAATAATTCTCTGCATTAATATCTTCTGAACTTCAGCTACATGATCCTTCCTTGTTTCCTAGTGATGCGGCTAGTCTGAGCTCTGTTCTTCTAAGTTTCTCCATATTATCTAAAAGGAGTTGGTTGTGTGGTTCAAGCAATTGTGCTGTTCTATAATGTTGCCAGGCGTGCTGGAAATCATGCTGCAATATACCAGTTAGTAAAATTATAATCATTTTGGACACAACTCTAAAAACTATAATAAATCGGTTGAAATAAAAACCTTCAAGTGATAAATTACACCAAGATTGAGATGTGCATGAGATAAATTGGGGTTCACCTGGATTGCCATTCTATAACTCTGAAAAAGTTTTAAAAATGTGTTATCTGAGTTACAATTCTAGTGTTTACTCATACTTCTGCAGCAGTGTCTAAATCATCTAAATTCCTGAGAATACTTCCATAATCAGCATAAACTTGTCCACACATAACATCATCAAATGAACAATTTTTTAAGATTTGAAGTATGTATGTAAGTGCCTATAAAAATAATCAGGTTTTACTTCTCTTATTATTGTTATTGCAATTCTTTAAAGGTAGTGTTTATTGATAAGTAAAGTAACGCGGGCAACACTGCATGTGATGTTCACTAATACAAAACACTTCAGTTTTTGGACAATTTTAAATTTTTTTTATAAATTTTAAAAGTTTGAAATTCCGATTAATTGGAGTTCGATAAACTGTCCGCGATGAACTGTTGCGCTATTAAAAGTCGATGTACCCCTTGTTTAAAAGTTTTGGAAATAGTTCTCACCTCAGTTGTTCTATTCATATGATAATATAAGTTAGCAAGTTGATGTATTGCTTCACGATAAGTCTGATTTTTATCAATGATTTTAAGCAATACATCTTCTGCATTTTTGTAATTTCTTTGTCTGATGAGAGCTTGAGCCTACAGAATAAAAAATATATATATCTCAATAAATTAGTCGTCTTTTACTGCACTCATAAATCAATTCTCACATAATAAACTCGAGTTTCCAAATTTTCCGGATCTTTCGCTAAAAATTTCTCAAAAATGATTTTTGCTTCTGAATATCTTCCTGTATTCAAATATAAAATTCCCAAGTTATTCAAAACGAGTGGATGTTCTTGTACTTCCAGAGCTCTGTATAAAATAATCCTATAATTCATTTTGGAATTATTTTGTAGTTGTGATCAACAAGTTATCATTTACCTTTGATAAAGATCCTCCGCTTGTCCAGTGTAATGTAAAATACGGAGTAAACGTGCAGCATTCACCAAAGCCATTGTGTGATTGCTCTGCAAGCTAATAGCTCTTTGAAAGTAATGCAATGCTTCATTGCCCCTACCTAAAACAGACATTTACTAACTTTATTTTTCTGCTTACATAACCACCTTACATAAAAATTAACTTTTACCATATTTTTGTAAAAAGAGACCATACTCATTATAGACATCTGCATCTTTTGGATAAACTATCAATAAAGTTTGGTGTATTTGTTCTGCATTTTGTAAATGACCCTCATCTGTGTGTAATCTTGCAAGAAGCGTTGAAGCATCTTTGTTGTAAGAATCCAACTCCAAGACACGTTCCAGGAGCCGAATTGCTCGAGCTGGGTTCTCTCTTCTAAGCATTAGGACAAAAAATGCTGATGACAAATTCCACAAGAAACCCTACTCCTTAAAAGACTTGACTTACTGCAATAAACTTCCTAAATTGTAATGTGCACGAAGATGTCTAGGATTGATCTCAATAGCTTTACGAAAGTGATGAGCAGCTGTGCTCTTATTGGATACCAGAGTTCCAAGATTATTGTGGGCACTAGCATGATGTGGCCATAAACTAAAATAAATTTCTTTTAACCATACATTTTCAGTTAATACCAGGTGCATTCAATTCTGAGAAGATAAATGACTCAATCTCCTTAAATGTGTTACAGATGGCAGAAGTACTGAACATTTTTTCATGATTTATCAAATCTTATGCTTCAGAAATCATTTACACCTAAGATACCAATTGACCTATTCTTTATCTTCTTTATCTGGATTTAATTGTCAATAAGAGGCATTCATAATTGACTTACATAAAAGGAAGAAAAGAAGTGAATTCTCCTTTTACAATTTGAATGCACCTTTAAAAAATATTCACCTTAAGGCAATTTGATAATGTTTAATAGCTAAAGCTGTGTGGTTTAAGTCTTTTTGCAAATTTGCAAAATTGTAATGCATTTTTCCATTGTAAGGCATACCATCTAATCCTGACCTGAAATGGCAATTTGTATTAACCATTTACCTAATTGAGTGTGGCAAAATTGCGCAGTATAAGCTCAAATGTGACTACAAATGTGAATATGTGATTCTAATCCTAAATGAAACTTACTGAAGACTTACTGAAAAAGAGTTTCTCTTGAATGCCACACTTTGTTTCTTATGAATGTTTTCAATGTAAAAATAGATATTAAAATAATAAAAGCTGCATAGATGATTTGTTTGCTGTTTTTGCAACGACGAGATAGGCAGCAAACTCCATGAACAACCAATATACTGAAACCAAGGCTGGAAGAAATAATTGAAAGCAGTTATTGGAAACACATGAGAAGCTCTAGAAGGCTAATAACCTAGGAATGTAAAGTATCCGTTCCGCTACTACAAAACCAACAGTTATGAACAAATTGCTTGCAGGGAAGAATGGAACGACGAGCAAAATAAAACTAGCAAAAATCACAAATTCTTCGTCTTCCTGGATAATAAATAAATCAATAAATAAATGAATAAATAAATAAACAAGTAAATAAATATCTAGATAATAAATTTGCCTACTTCTGTTTGACTGAAGATTTTCCAAAGGATAAGTAATAGAATAATGTAAAACAGTAGTGTCCACATATTTCGAAAATCATTAACATTTTCTACAAGCGGTACACTCCCCAGCTGCCAATCATAAGATAATGTCAATGGTGAAAGTAATAACCAAAAATTAAATGCTGTTAGGTATGCATATGTCAAAAATCTGAAAAAAATTAATAACATTTTTGCTTGAATGCACCTATTATTTATTTTTAAACCAATTGAAATATTGGACCACCCAAACAAAGGCACCCACTACAATCTACTTTACCTAGTTTTAAAATGGGGTGAAAATGATGCTGGATTGTCCTGATCAGAAAATTGTGGCAACGAGTTATTTAGAATTTTCATTCTGAACACAAGTAACAAGAAAGACTGCAAAAGAATGACATCTATTCCAATACCTCCATAAAGAAACAATATCTCTTTATTATTGCACTTACTGCTGAGAGTATCAATAACCCACGTTGAGCCACCGGTAACCACATCCTCAATGGTAAAAGTTGTTTCTTTCTGTGAAAATTGTTGTTTCCTAACACAATTACAATTGAAAACCAAAGTATAAACTTACCTGCGGTAAGCCTTCCATCCAATGTAAAGTTCATGGCACAACATAACACCTAATATTGTAACTCCATGTTCCTTGGTTAGCATAGCAAACCCACTGAAGAGTAAACTGATAGAAAGCTTTTGCCAATTTTGAGTTTTTGGGATTGAGCCAATGGTTGAAATATCAAATTCTATACTTCTGTAATGAAAAATAGTGACATTGTAACCACTTATTCAGTGGTGCTTTATGGCCTAGATGCCAATGGCAAAACTTCAAACTTTTAACAAAGTTCTGGAAAGTTCTGTACGTTTTTTCCTCTTTAGTTGATAATTTGTCCTTGGTTTGTGGGTTTCTAACCCAGGCTTAGTGTGCTTAATGGGTAATCCGGCACAGACTGGCATTACTTTTTGAGCATCTTAACTTCATATTGTAATCCCAAAGGTTTTGCTAAGATGCACTATCAGTGTATTTCACAGCAAAAATTTTATTAAGAGCAAAATCCATTAGTGCTAAAAATCCGTGCATTAGAGCTAAATTTCATTCCATTTATCTAGCTCCTGCTAAATAAATTACTATTTTCCCAATCTACAACCCAGGACTTTGTGACCGATTACCCGCCATGAGGAGTTGCCAGTTGCAAAAGCCATCTTCAGGAACCAATCAGAAAAATGCAAGCAGAATGGTGCAAAAGTGGACTACAGAATAGACATGGCCACTATACTCTTGTTCACCATTGTGACGCTTAGGGAATGGACTGTTAAGTCATTCCCAAAATTGTGTCATTTTCTCTGAACGACCCATGCCCTGATAGCATCCGACCACCCTCACAAACTTGCTTTTGGTTTGTTCCTTATTTACTTACCTCAAGTAATGCATATATGCTCCAATGAATAACAAACAGGCTAAAATATCTGCTCTGCCAACTATTCCAGAAACCTAAGAAATTGAAACAAATAATTAAATATTAGTTAAAAATGCTAAAGAACATTTAAATTTTATATTGTTTTCACAATAACAAACAAAAGAAAAAGTCAAATGGAAATTCGCTTAAGTATGTTAATCCCTGTTATTCTAGTTTTCATCCATTAGACACAGAGTTGTTGTTGTTTTTCAACACCTGAATTTGTAATGTTTATTTTGGACTTATAAAAGCAGGGTGGTAACATTTTTTCCCCCATCTCAAGTTGAATACAATTCAAAGTACAAGTAGAGAAAGAGAGAGAGAGAAACTCATCTACTCGTGTAATGGCATCTTCAAAGAAACATTTGTTTAACTAAATAGATACTTGAAAAATAATGAAAAACTAACATTATTCAAATGACATTTGAGTCAAGTAGACAGATGAAAACAAAAAGGATTTAGGAAATGCAAGTTGACGGTTCCATTTACTTAATTATTTCCTTGTTTATAAAAACTTCCACTAACTCTTCTGGGCTGCAACCAGCTAAAGTATTCATAAGTTAAAGAAAACAGTAATAGACTTCCTTATTCAACTTGTCTGTCATTAAATTCTTATGTTACCTATGAAAAAAAGGTGTTTTCTTGCTTCAGTGTATTGACTTGACATGAATTACACAAAGTGTAATTTCAGAAAATTAAGCTTTCACTCATAAGTTGTGTAATGAGTTATAATTACCAAAACTTAACTCTCCTAGCATAATTTGCATTTTCATTTGTTCTTGTCTCAGGTTGAATTCTTTTGTGTATAAAACTTTTCTGAAAAAGGTTAATGAGTGCACAATGATGTCATAATTGCAGCAAACTTTTTTGGTGACTCTGGAACATCATGACAACATTTACAGCACTGAGACTGATGATGTTTTAAATCTTTCTCCAGTTTTATAAAAATGATTGTTTTGTTTGATGATTACTTCAATTCTGTATTGAAATTGAACTAATTTGTTTCTTCTTTACCACAAATACCTCTTGTCGGTCAGCAACTTACCGAATTAAGCTAGCAATACCTTCTGGTTGTCTTAAACTAAAAGTAGTTCTGACCAGTTAAGGCACATTAACCTGCCACTGGTTTTGACTACTGTATTTTCTAAACGAATTAAAATCTTTGTACATTAATGAAAACCTTGCAACTCACTTAAAACTCATAAAATAATAACGAAAGAACACGAAGCTAATTACCACTACAAGGATATTGCATCATTAAATTATCATGCATTTTAAAACCTTGCTACACTAAAAAAAATAAAGTGTTTAGAAAATGTTTTTTTTGAGAATGCACAAAATTGTTATATGCAACTTAGTACTGTATAAATTTTTAACTTACCGCTTCTGTGTGAATGGGATGTACGGCAAAGAGCAGACCCACAAGCATCATCTCCAACCAGCGCCATCCAAACAAAGTTTGCGTCAAATTGAGTAATAAAAACGTGACCAACGCATGGAGAATAACATTGACAACATGAAATCCATAGGGTTGCAACCCGTCAATCGCCACATTAAATCTGTAAACATAAAAAGACCCCCAAATAAAATAAACACTTAACTCGATTAACCAGCAATTTCATTAGTTCTGAACCGACGACATGAGATCAAATATCCATTATGGATAAATCATGTCTTAATCACACATCCTAATATAAAAAAAATCTAAAAAAAAATCCAATTTTTATATGGTGTGAAGTATGCTAGACGTCAAATAGATTGTTTGAAAGACTTGTGTGATGATAAAATAGTGTTACTGCAGGTGGGGAAGTAGAATCTTTTGCTATCACTATCCCCCTGTCTGGGAGGTTGAAGTTGGAGTCGCAATTCGCTGACAGGAAGAGAAATCAAATGATATCAAATTATCGTATATTCTCTCAGCTGTCAACGGTTGTCGTTCACGTAAAAGAAAAAAAAGTTCTACGAGCAACAAAATGTAGCTTGTCACAAGAGTAAACGCAAAATGCTGGATTAAATGGCGTTTACTCTCACCGAGTTGAGTTCCTCCGATATTGAACGTAGACAGATTGTCAAAGTTACTTTTTATTTTTTTGTGTCTAATATCGTTGCGTTTTAGTTGTTGTTATATACGGGAATCTAGTATTGGCATTTCGATTTCCCACTGTGAAGTGCATTCAAAGTTTGTGTTTTTTTCGGAATGGGACGCCAAAAAGCATGTAAACACAAACATGTGATTATAATGGAGGAAATTGCTTGATAAAAGGTAGGAAAGTAGATTGATCCACCTTATAAACACAAGTGGTTTTGTGTACCTTGGAACATCGGTGTGTTGGTGAAGAGCGGTGAAGTTTCAAGGAAGGCATTGTAATTGCCTTAAGTGCGGTAATTACATGATTTAATTAAATATAATTAAACTGCTCAAATGACTCGACCTGAATAGAAACCGCTGATTTAAAAACACACCCCACTGCTTCTTAATCGATTTCTTCGTGCGGACAACCTTAAACGGGACATGCGGTTAGCTGCATGTTTAGTTCACCTTCTACCAACCAAACCATGCAATAAGAATCAATTTTTTTTAAAAGTTTAAAAAAAAAACCACCTATGGCAAAATACAATAAATGTTCGAATGGCTTTTTCCATCAAATTCCACGTTCGTTCTAATTTTCCAGTAGAACAGTTTTATGCTTGATTTATCCGTGATGCACCATATGGTTCAAAACTATATTTTAGATTTGTCTAATTAATATTGTGTTAATACATCGAAGAATTCATTTTACACGAGGTACTTTTACAATTTGCTAAACAATAGGCGTGACGTTGCAAAAAGTGTTAAAAAGTATATTTCATACAATGCATTTTCATAATGCATTTGCAATTTTCTAACAATAGTAGTTTAAAATGCACGTTAGAACACATTTCAACAATGTGTTAGGGCACTTTCACGAGGTAGAATGAGGTGTTCTACTGTACCGCGTTTACGGCTTCAATCCTTTATTGGACAAGGAACTCTCGATAGAAAAATTTTTCGAGAACATAAGTTTGTTGAAGATGGATTATGACTTACAAATAGCACGTGCAAAAGCAATCAAGTCTATCTAATCTACAAAGAAGCTAATAAGAGAAAAGAGAGATATGACAAGCAATGTAACCGACCCACATTTCCAGATTGGACATACTGTAGTGTTTGGTACAAGAACATGACAGCAGGGAAGTTTGGGAAGAAATGGCGGGGGCCATACGTAATAACTGTTCTGAATTAAGTGAAGAAGCAGCAGGAAAATGCCAGTTCGTTAGAGATGCGCATGCACGTTGAAACCCCATAGGCCTAAAACATCATTCCCACAATTTTGCAGGAGATTTGCCCAACTGATCTTCAGTGGAATGAAGATGTTGGAGAGGTGGGCAGATGTTAGGAGTGTTTTATTATTGTTTGGATTTACTATTAGTTTCTGTTTCTGTTTCTTGAGGGGTTTTGTTGAGAAAAAGGAGAGGAATTGTTGTTGTCGTTTTTGTTAAAAGAAAAAGAAAAATGATGTGTTCGTAAAAGTTGTTACATTGGCGTGTGAGAATTGTGGGAGCAGATTGGTGAAATCGGAAAATAAAATGGAACAAGTTGCATTTTTTTTTTTACCCAATGTTAGAAATGTAGAATGCAAATCAGTTGTGAATCCACCAAATGTTTCATCACATGCAACTCTTAATACCCTCATTATTGTTTCTATTATCACTTGTAATTATTGCCATTATTGCACGCCACATTGCCGCAGTTAACCACGCTGTAAACAAGAATTTGAATACACACCATCATGTGCTAAGTTGACTAAAAATTGCTCAATTTATTTTATCATTTTCAATCTGTGGCATGTGACACAGAGTTGAATGAAGGAGACAAACCCTTTTCACTGAACACTATTAAAAAAAAACACCAAAAGCATTCTGCATTCTTGAGGAATGAGGATCCCATCACCAAGATTCTTACAACTTATATTCCCTCACCTATCCATTATCAGTAGCCCTCTAGTGCGAAACAGCAGTACTAACAATTAACAAAGCCCCGCCTTAATAGGCTTGAGTGTAATCTAGATTTTTTTTCTTCCCACGTAGCCTACGCTGTGTTTATTACATTATTTTCAGTCATAGCACCCACCTAATAACCTACAGAGATTGCAGTGCAAGACTGGATAAATGAATTTTGTAAGCAATGCATCAGGATTGTGGTTTGCAGTAATTATGGCTATTGTGGAGTCTTTTATTTGAAGAGGAAAGTAATTTGGCTCTTTTTTTTCCCTTTCTTTATTTCCTGATACATCAAACTTGGTCTTTCTTTCTAGTTAATTGAAAAGTTTCAAATTATGTTTATTATATAGAGAGAGGAAAATAATTTTTGCTTGGAGATTAAAATTTTGGAATAAGTGTGTGACTATATTTAGGTGAAAAATCTGCTTTTCTTTTCGTGGTAAAAATAAATGGGTTTCAAGAAAGAAAATTGTATGTTGAGATCTCATCTTTTTGAGATCTCCTCCTTTTCCTTCACTCAAAAAACAGCAATGTCTATATTTAGATAGTTTCAAGGGTTTTGAGTTGCTGATTGTGGGTGTATAGTTTAGGATGGCCATGTTTAACCAATGGGATTATTTAAATAAAATATGGATTGAGGAAATGAAAGATGAAGGATGGATCTCAATAAAAGTCGAAATTGAGGTTTTATAACAGGAAATGTGGACTTTGGTTGGGGATTTATAGAAATTTGAGTTGTATTGCTTTTATAAAAATATATTACTTCCCATAGGAATAACGTGGAGAATCATTTTTGAAATTATGATTTCAGTGTTGTCAGTTACAAACTCAATAAAACAATTTCAAAAGATGGGTCAGCATTTCAAGAAGTTTGATAAAATTTTTGTTAAAAATTTTTTTTATAATTGAAATTTCCAATTTTATTTTTATTTTTTAGAAACATAGAAATTCAAAAATAACATTTCTATAGCTTCATTGCACCTTAGGTACCGGTACCGGGAGTCGAGAAAAAATGCGATTTCAATTAAGGTGTCATTTCTGCGGGTAATGCAGCGAAGCTCCAAGGGGCAAAAAGTAAACAACATTAAAAAATTGACCTAATTTTGCATTTTTGACGTTTTGCAGTTGAGTAATCGACAAATCAAATTACCCAAAAAAAAGTACACACCGAAATCAAGTGGCAGTCTCAATATATTTTCAAAACAAATCAGTTTGGCCATACCACAAACTCATGATGAATTGGTTTCCAGGTGGCACTACAAACATTAGTCATCCATCATTGTCCACTAAGTGTATATGGACAGCTTTATTTATTATTAAAAACCAATCACTTACGGAGAAATGATTGAAAAACCAATTAATAAAAACAAAAAAATCCTTTTCTTCACCGAAATTATTAATAATAAAAATGTAGAAATAAAAAATTCGATTCTTACCTGAAGGTCAACACTGTAATTGGCCTGTAAGATTTATGGCTATTCGGATCGGACATCGATCTCCCCCAAAAATCATTACGGAAGAGATCCCCGACGTTGGTGTCCGGCATCACATCGGGATTGTTTTTGATCGCCGCAATGTCATCGTGAACAAAGTCTCCATCCAGCGAATTCAAGTAACATAAAACGGAGACTAAAGTTGTCACCATGTAACTCAAACAAGTTAAAAATGCCATTTAAAACGAACTGAATTAAATTTAAATTTTTTTTTCCGCTTTTGTCGGAATGCTGAATGAAGTGTTTGGCCACGTGACAGAACCGGTGGAGCTCAATCGAGCGTTTTGGAATGAAAGTTCCTCGCGACTAGGTTTGAAGAATAGAGCAAGAGAGTTGTGCAAGAGGTTTTATATAGCAACAGCAGGTAGGCACTAGCGGAATCTAGCGGTGAATGCGATCGAAGTGCAATTCAATTCGCAAACATCAACATTCCACTCATTAAGAAACTAAATTAATAATTATTATTTTTAAAAATAAAAAAAATAATTTTTTTATTTAAAAAAATATTTTTTATTTTTATTTTTTGAATTTTCTAATCGATATTCGTGAAAAATGAACATCGGGTTGTGTTAACTATTAACAGGATTGCTTTGAGTGTGACGGTTTTGAATTATTTGCAATGTTTTGGTCTAAACTAAAAGGAAAATGGAAGTTGTGGACAAGTGATGAAAATTGTAAGAGAAAAGAAAACACTTGGAAGTTGGAAACAACTTGAAAATTAAAGTGTTTCTTTTCGTGCTATGCAGGCAAGGGTTAAGTTTTAAGTTGGGGTTTATCTGACAATTCTCATCATGACAATTTTGAACATAAGAACGCTCTTAAAAGTTATTTTCAAGTCGAGACTCGGATTGCTACTCGATTTAATGCACTTCCTTAGCCTTTGACTGATGGACTGAGGAGTGCTGTTTGGTTTAAATGAGGCCTACTTTGGAGCGTGATATGCTTCAAAAAGGCAACGTATAACTACACTTCGGTGATGTGCTGATGCATAAGTTATGGGTTTGCTATTGAAAAGATTTCGAGCCAAAACGACAGACTCTTCTTCGCTTGGCATTCTATAAATTTTTCGTCACACTCAAAAGCCGGCGATTTTTTTTTTATTTATTTTAAGAATAGTTAATCTTTAATTTATTCCAATTCCTCTTTTTAAAACCTTTTCGAGTTAGAAAATGGTGAAGTTTTGACGTGTAAGGTTGGCTAATACCGTGCTTTTCAGGGAATTCCCAAGCTGTGGTACGCGTACCGGTACCGGTACGCGAATGTCGAGTTACCTGTACGCGATAAGTGGATTTTGAATGGGATTTTTGATATTTTGTGGAAGAATTTGTTTTTTTTGAGCAGATTTTGACTATATTTTGGATTTTTGGTGTTTGATTTTGTGATTTTTGAAGGAGATTTTGATATTTCACTAAAGTTTTTAATTTTTCGGGGGAAATTTTTCATTTTTTGAATAGAATTTTGGTTTTATTTGTGGAATTTTTGATATTTTTGGGGGAAATGTTTAATTTTTATGGATTTTTGGATGTTGGATTTTGTGATTTTTGACTGGAATTTGTGAAAATTTTTAATTTTTTTTGGATTCTTGGTGTTTGACCTACTGGTACGTCACCATATTGTACTTTACTAACTGGTATACCATCATAAAAAGATTGCGAACCTCTGGTGTAGATGTTTTAAACTGCGGTTGAACGTTGGCTTTCCGGGCAAGCACGAATCGAAAACTCCGTGCAAACAATGCGAGCTAGATAATCATCAAAATTTGGCTAAAAAATGATGATGTGCTGTACCTAGCATACTAATGATGCTTTTTTTGGAGGAAAAAAAACATTTTCTTTTTATCTCCTAAGGTTTTATCAAGAAATCATTTAATGATTTGCCTAGAATTTTTTTTTGTTATTTTTGGTTTGGGCAACCTTATATAGCAAACTTGGAAATCCTTTGATTCTACTACAAGTGGCATGGCTTGCAACCGATAAAAGATAGGGAAAAAGATAGAAATCTTAAATGAATGGCTTTTAAATGTACATACAACTAAACGGGGCATGAAATTAAACCTACTTGATAACAAACTTCTAAGTCTTTTGGGATTTTTTGTTTTTAATATTTAAAAAAAATATATATATGTATATATATGCTCGAACCTCGTTATAACGAATCGCAAGAAAGCTGAGAAATCTGTTCATAAAAACGAAAGTTTGTTATAACAAAATACAGCATGTAGCTAAAAAATTAAATTTAATCATGAAAAACAATATTTATTTACATACAATGGTGATTTTTATTGAATTTGAATAAATTTTCAATTTCATTAATTTTAAAATCAAATCTTCTTGCACATTGCGTGTAAACAAGTGCTGCACAGCAGACATTTTAAAATGGGAAATATCCCCATTACATATTGATGTATTCTCGTTTTCTAAATAAAGAAATCAGTCATGAATCAAGTGATAAAATTTCAAAATTCGCATTATATCGCGGTTCGTTATAACGAGGTTCAACTATATATATATATGTATATACACACTTATACGTTTTTTTGTTGAAATTGTTTGTTACCAGGCGACCAAGATTGTTTTTGATTCATTCTAGAATCAAGATTTGTTCTTGTCACTAGAGGATCCATCCCTATGGATTGGTTGACTATTCATTATCATACTTATTGGTTTTTCTGACAAGATGGATGCCATTTTGGATTTAGAAAGGTTTTAGTAGAAGTGTTGGTTAATGATCACAATTTTTCTTCAACTTCACTCTAAAAAAAAAAAAAAACCAAACAAAAAAAACCCAAAACCCAATTTCGAAACCAAAAACTTGCTTTAAAAAACAGCTGTTTTATTACGTGTTAATGAATAGGCCTAAATTTTACACCGCCATTTGTCACTCACTCACTCACAAGCAATTAACAGTTTCCTAACACTTTGTGGTTGTCAAAGCAAAGCCCCAAAGTTAAAAATAGCTCGCTGTTTTTGATTTGTTTGTGAACAACATTTACACAGTATATTGTTCTTAAACGAGTTCAAAACTGACCTGTAAAGAGTGAATAAAATTGACAGCTGTAGTCAGGGGTCTTTTCCTGAGCCAATTTATCTATCAAATCCTCTTTCCCCTCCTTTCTCCTATATTCTCCTGTTGCCGTAACAACAGAGTCTGGCTGTGTTCCAGAAAACGCATGTGACTGGAGTCGAGATATTTCGGTTCAATATAATGTGATGAGGGAATGACTGCCGTGCAATATGAAGTGAATACAATGTGAGATAGCGTAGAAGCAAATTTTTTTTCTTTTGGTCTTGAGACTTTACCATCTTTCTTAAAGGGGACAGTATCAAACCAAACGAAATATCATTTAATGAGTCAAAGAGTAACAATAGTTTTGGTGTTTGCGACTTATTGCTGTCGCTATCACATCAAATCCAGTTGCAGGCAGATGTACTAGCCTTGGAAACAGTACCTTAGGTATGATTATTGTAGGTAATCATTGAAACGTTCTTATATTGCTGTTAATTTTGAATTTTTTTACTGCACAATCAACAGCAATAACTCAAACAATTAATAAAGATCATCTAAATTAAAGACTGCCGGTAATAATATAAATTTAAAAAAAAAACAGTACCAATAGTAAAAAATGTTTTTTTTTTTTTTAAATTCATATTATTACCGGTAGTCGTAACAACTAACAAACATATAGATAAGCTAGGCTAGCTCAAAGCTATCTAGCCTGTGTAGTGCGAGTGAGTCTAAAAGCTAAGCTACCGCGAATCGTTATGTCGGGAGCTAAGTCTTGTAATTTTGCCAAATAAAATCTAAAGCAGGGGTGTCCAACCCGTGGCCCATGGGCCGCCGGCAAGTATCAATGCGGCCTACAAGTTTTACAAATTTCCATAAATTTTTACAGATTTTCATAAATTTTTACAGATTTCCATGAATTTTTACAGATTTCCATAAATTTTTACAGATTTTCATCAATTTTTACAGATTTTCATAGATTTTTAAATGATTCTAGTGATTTCTAGACGTTTTTAATGTTTTTTTTTAAAAGATTTCTGGAGATTTTTACAGATTTACATAAATTTTTACAGATTTTAATGACAGTATTTGAACTGCGGCCCCAAACACATTCTACTACTAAAATGTGGCCCCGAACATCGAAAAGGTTGGACACCCCTGATCTAAAGTAATCGACATCTTTTTGTGGGAAATTATAGGAATTTTTTCCGGGAAAAAAAACACAATGCAACTTGAAGTAAAGTAAGGTTTCTCGAGTTTGTATAGGTTTACACAAAGAGAGCATGTATGGTATTAATTCACTATATTGTAATGAGAGAATGACCGTCAGATGGCTTCATAAAATTGTTCACAAATGCGCATAGGGTTTCACTGCAATACACTGCACCTAGTACACACACAGGGATGCTGGCAGTAGGTGCACCATCTTAGATCTTTGGATTTTGAAATAATTTTACCTTATAAAATCTAATTTGAACAAAATTAAGAGTTAAGTGCTATGATGAGTACCCTAAGAGTAGTGTGCACCATCTTTCAATCCACATTGTGATGGTTTTGTTACCCGATTATCAATGCATTTAAAAAAATCAGTGTATCATAAACCAGCCATGTGTCAATTTGCAATTTCGTTTTACAGACATTTCGCATTTATTGCGTGCTGTGAAACCATTAAAGCTAAACTTTATTCTTCATATTACTCCCGGAAACTATATTCACATAAACCTTATCTCAGTAATTACATCAAAAGGTTTAAATTTCCTCGAGGCAGGCACATTGTAGCAATCAAGATAGAGACATAAATTTTCATTTGCCTTTTAGCTATAATAATTATTATGTCTAATGATAATTGTTTGCTCAAGTGTCAAACAAAGTGTTTTTTTCACTCCAGCTATATTATTATTATTTTTTTTCCCGTTGAAAGACATTTTTCTGACAATTCCTGATAAATTATGTGTCAAGAAAATGTCATAGACACGGAAAGAATATCCATGCGTTATCTGTTGACGTGGCGAAAGGGGTTGTGTGTGTGTGTGTGTGTGTGCTGGAGAGACTGACTTTGGCAAGATAATGTCTGCAAGGAATGCGTTGAGAATAAAAATTGTAGAAGTACACAAAAATTATCACTTGCAGTTATCACGTTCGTGTCATACTTTTATATCGTGTGAAATTGATTTAAAACCCTGATTTTTTTTTT
>JAQIXU010001584.1:0-16411 GCA_034701245.1 Strigamia transsilvanica | reverse complement strand
TTATGTCTGGTTTTGCTTGTTACAACCACAATTCAAAATGGCTGTCACACAAGTTGAATGGGGTCGAAGTTCCAATTGCTATAATGCTTCCAGGTGAAGGCTCCAACACCAAGAAACATAAATAAAAGCGTAATTGTTTTCAAAGAGGAGGGAAATCATTTGCCATTAAATGAAAATGAAGGAACTTTTATTGCCATTTCCACGTAAAACCCAAAAACTAAACGCGAACAGACTTAAATGAAATAATCTAACACGATCATAGTCATAGGAACAATGGCGTAGCAATTGGCGTACAGCGCGTGCGGTTGACACGGGCCCATGAGCCCAAGGGGCCCATGGAAGATGAAAGCAGCAATTACATATCTCGCCAAGTACCGAAAAACCTAGCTACAGCTCTGCTAAAGGGCACAGGGCCGTTTTATCCATTAGGCGGAGTGGGCACAGTGCCTAGGGCCTACGAATCTTTTAGGGCCCACTATATTTCTTTGCAGTTGGAGGTCCCAAGGCGCAGACTAATTTTGAGGCCCCTCCTGAATATGTTATTTTTATAAATAATCATTTTTTTTGCAGAAATTTACAAAAATTGTGAAAAATGTTCAAAAATTTTCTAATTATTTTAAAAACTTTTGAGAAAAATTGGAGAAAAAGTTGTGAAAAACTTGTGAAAAAAAACTAATACATAGACAACAAAAATTGAATGAAAGTCTAAAATAAAATGTGCCTAGGGCCTATGAAGGTCTTAAAACGGCCCTGAAAGGGCCCATCAACCAAACTTGCACACTACACCACTGGTTATGCATGTTTTTGTTGTGTTATTGCTGCTTACTTAGAAACATCAAAAAACATAAACAAAAACTTTGAATGAACCTACAGCGTTTGCATAAAAAATATCATAATTGGTTCAAATTTCAAAGCTAAAAATGGAAACAAAAATACAATGAACCAACAAACTTCTTTAATGCCATGAACTGATGCAACAGCAATAAAAATTATTACCCCCACCATCTTTAATGAAAAAAAACAATTCCATCATGTTTGTTTTACTTTCAAATACAATTAACATTAATAAACAAAACCAAAAAAAATATCTATTTACGTCCATCTCAACAGCCCATGCTTTAATTACACTACTTAATCTTAATTTAATTTATGTTATTGACTATAAAAACTAAATAAATATTTTTTTTTCTTTTAAAAAGAGCAAACCCATTTAAATCTATTAATGTTTTACACAACCAGACAAGTGTTGAATGAGGTTGTTGACAACTTCCACTGGGTGTATCAACACGTTTGAAAAATCCAACAGAAAGGAATGGAATTTCTTGCAAACTGCAAAGCACCAGGAAGGGGAAAATACTCCCAAGTGGAGTACAACAACAAAACAAAGTCTATTTATCAAAAGATTTGACAGTTGCAAATATTCAACAAAAACCACTTTTCCCTCGTCTATAAAAACCGGATTTGCAGTGTGAAGAGGAAGAAGACATTCCACAGATCCAAGATATACAAAACTGACAATGAAGAGGAGGAAAGAAAAGAATAAAATACTAAAATATTTCACAAGCAATTCATCAATAAAAAAAAAATAGATTGAAGGCAACTCAAGGTCTCACGTGGGAACAGAATAGTTCATAATAAATAAAAGGTAAAGGAAATAAATTCATTAAAATAAAAATAAAAAATCACCCTGAAGGTAAAACAGGGAGCTCGAACAGACCACATTCCACGACACAAGGGCCAAGAGGGGAGTACACTGAGGAAAAAGCATGAGGGGATGGTTGAGGTCAGATCCAAAAAGGGATTTCCCAAGGCAAGTGCCACTCCTGTTCTTGAGGGATGAGCAAGAGCATGAGCTTGAGAATTTTTTTTTGGTTAAATCACTGCAGAAATCTATTTCTATGGAACTAGTTTAAAACGCTTCAATTCATTGACTAAAAAAAAAAAAATTCTGACAAAATTTGATGGTGTAAAAAATTTTTTTTTAGACGGCGGTGCTCTGGTTTTCAAGATTCTGTAATTCAATTACAGTAGAGTCTCGCTTATCCGACGTAAACGAGCCGGCAGAACGTCGGATAAGCAAAAATGTCGGATAATAACGACTCCTTTGTCCAGCATGTCTTGACACAAGGTTTCGACAATTTCACGTTTCTGAGGATTCATTCCTTTATATAATCATGAAAAAATTAACTGAAAAATGAACTTAAGTTACAGAATTTACTTTACAATGCTCACACGTTTGTCAAATTAACACACAGACAAATGCGCGATGGGACGTCGGATAATACGGAATGTCGAATAAGCGAGTCTCTACTGTATGTAAAATGCTACCAGTGTTGAGTAAATTACCACCCAAGACGTAAACAAGGTGTTGAGGTCATTCAAATGACCTTTTCCCTCCCTACCCTTTTCTCGGCGCCCCCTATGGTCATTTTCTATGAGAATGGTATGTTTCCCAGTGCCCTTAACCTATAAATAGGCAGTTTTTGAAAGAAAAATGAGAGAGAAAAAAGTTTTTCACACCTTTCTCGATACTGAGGGAATCAATAGCTCGGTAGCCAGCGTTTACCACGCCCAGGGGTTGACCCCTGTTCATTATGAGGCGGTAGAGAGGAACACAGTAGGCAGTGGGAATGTGCAATTCCCATCCTAGTTCACCTACAAAGGATAAACGCATCGCACGAACCTTGTTTTGAAAAAGGAACAAGAAAATGGTTAGAAATCCAATTTGGAAAGATTTTTAAGTATTACTTTGTATCCACCGATTTGAATGAGTTGGTGAGTTGAAAACGGGAATGATTTGTCGGATAAGTCAGAGTCGGTTAGTGACTGCAGTAATTCACGACTAGGTAGCAAGAAAAATAGTATTAATTAGACGTTATTCGTTTGTATTCATAGCGTTATGACAAGATTTTGTAAGAATTTGGCGGTTTAGTCGATATTAATTCATCTGTCGGAGAAAATCAATAAATGAAAGAGAAATAGACTACAGCCAAAAATAATAAGAAATAAGACCAGAAATGATTATTAAAACCCCAAAATAATGATAAATAAGACCAAAAACAATTATTAAAACGCCAAAATAATGATAAAAACGCCAAAATAATAATCAAAAAGTCAAAATAATGATAAATAATACCAAATACAATTATTATAACCCAAGAATAATGATTAAAAACTCCAAAATAATGATAAAAACCTCAAAATAATGATAAAAACCTCAAAATAATGATAAAAACCTCAAAATAATGATAAATAGTCCGAAAAGATTTTTAAAAAATCACAATGATGAAATTTCATGAATAATGTTAAAAAAGAAAAATATTTCCGGTAGAGAAAATAAACTGCAATAAGAAAAATAAAACATTTTCGCGTTATTATCATTATTATTATTATTCTCTTGCCCGCTTTCATTTTCCCAAAAAAGGCTTTGATTCTGATCTCCCATTAAAATACAGAAACTGCCTTATTGTATGAAATAAAAAACAAAATTTTGCCAACTTGTTCAATTATTTTGTAATAACAGCAGAATTTATTGCTTTTCTATAAACTGAAATCAATTTTTAGACCAACAAATTTATTCAATCCTTATTTCATTTTATCACCATCCAGAAATTAAAATTCCCATTTAAACCAAAAAAAAAAAGAAAAATAAGAAAAATTCACACACAGTATTCAACCTTTGACTCTTTCCTTAAATCTGCGAAGTAAATTGACTAAGACAGCAATGAGGGAAAAGGAAATGGGAATTGGGGTTGCCAGTCCATAATAAGGGTGCAGTTAACTCACCCTTAGCAATTTAAAAACCACTTGGTGTCTATAACCCATTTAAAATTAAGAACAACTTCTGCAAATCCACTCGTTTAACCAACCATTTACTTCACAATCACAAAAATTCCTCACCCAAAAAAAAATAAATAAATAAATAAACCTCCAAAAAAAAACCAACCAAATTGTGTCATTACTTTTTTCCTTCAAGTAAAAACAAAAAACTGAAAATAAAAATAAAGCAATCTAATCGCAATCCCCACCACCTGCTACTTGATATTTCTACCCTTGAAGGGGATAATTCTGAAGGGTCTGAGGCACGTGCATGAGCCCAGGTGAGTTCAGTTCAGATGCACCTGAATAGAAGCAGCTGACGGCCTCGAGACAATAGAGAACGTGCACACCACGTGCAGAACTGACAGGTGGTGCCAAGGGACCGTAAAGACGAAGAAGAAGTGTAGGGAGACGGAGACGAGGGGTTGCACAAGGGGACGCTTAAAAAACACACTCCCACAAGTGGCAGAGTGGTGAGAGTTTAAGAAAAATTTTATTTAAAAAGATATATATAAAATTCACGTTTAAAACACCGCCATTGCTGCGATTTAGCGACTGTGAGACTTGTTTGTTAATTCGTTAATTGTTGTCCGGCTCGTCAAGATGGCGGCCGCTTGTTGATGCGAAATGCGAATAAAATGTTAATTTCTTTAATTTTTAAGACGTTCAAAGACTAATAGTCCCAATTAAACTTCAAAGTTAATTAATTAAAGCGAGATTATCCTAATTAGGGGCGCCAAATGACCCTGGGTAATTTCGTAATTGCAACCACTTGGGTTTTACATTTTACCGCACTCTAACAAATTATCCCCCGATAATTTACAACTCAATGAGGCGTGGAAGGAGTCAGATTCCTTTGAAAAAGCCACACCTGCCCCCACAGAATTCCACAGCAGAGGGAACACATGGTCGGTGGCCCACCTGAGGAAAGAGAAAGAAAAAAAAAAGCACACAAAACGTAAATGTGGGCAGCTGCAAACTGAATTCAAATAAAATGCCACGAGGCCAATTCATGAAAGGTCAAGAATTTGCTCGTAGAAATCCTCGACAGCGACAAAATGCTTTGCAGGTGATTAAAAGAGTGGAAAAAAAGCATTTCCATAATGTTATTAATAAAAATTTAAGAATTTTCCGGGATAAAAAAAATAATAAAAATACAATTAATTGTTTAAACTCCAATGCGAGTTCCTAATAACACATTCGAGCGGGTAAATAATTATAATAGTCAATACGCAGACACGCTAACGATGCGCTAAACCCTGCAAAAAGTCGTGGAAAAAATTATTCTAATTCGAAATAAATTCTTTTTTTTCGTTCGCATTTCTTTTCGAGATGAATAAAATCGGACAGATGAACCACACCCTGATGTAGGTGAGCTCCAAATGACAGACTTTACCACATTGCAATAGAAAGAAAAAAGATTTTTACATGATTTTAATTGATGGAGAATGTTAGGTTACTCCTTAATAAGAACCCCGACCCTCTTATTACACAGAAATCTTTTCAGGAATTGTAGCAAAATGCATGAAACGATTTATCAAAGAAAGGTGAAGGGCATTTGCCCCTTTTGAAAAAATATTTCCAAGAAATATTTCCATGTGTACCTTTTTGGTCCTTGAATACTGAGCATGCCAAGGTCACGTGATCGATCAATTAGATTAGCATGAAAACCGCGGTCTTCGATAACCGACGTGATGTGAGCGAAATTTTGAAACGAGGAACCGCCACCTGCCGCTATGTAAAAACCTCGGGCTAAATTAAATAGAGATTAGGTAAAATGGGATTTTTTTCTTTTGGTGTACAGGTTTTGATTTATGATTAATTACCTCCTTCGATTACGGGATCGCAAGCTTCTCCTTCTCCTGAATGTAGAGGACTTACTGTTAAGTCTGCCTCGATGCAGCCTCGTTTGTTTAGCATACACGTGTAGACAGTAGCACCTAGATTTAAATGTTTTTTTGAGTGAAAAAACGTTACTTTTGACGGGAAAATCGTTCTTTTTGACCGAAAAATCGTTAATTTAACCAAAAAATCGTTAATTTAACCGAAAAATCGTTAATTAACCAAAAAATTGTTATTTTTGACCGTAAAATCGTTAATTTAACTGAAAAATTGTTAATTTAATCGAAAAAACGTTAATTTAACCACAAAAATTTTCGTTTTTACCGAAAAATCGTTAATTTAACGATAAAATTTTTCTTATTTACCGAAAAATCGTTAATTTAACGAAAAAAAGTATTCCTTTTGACCGAAAAATCGTTAATTTAACGAAAAAAAGTATTCTTTTTGACCGAAAAATCGTTAATTTAACGTAAAATATTCTTCTTTATGACCGAACAATCGTTAATTTTTTCATTAACGACTCCTGGGTTCAAATTCTAATCAGAACCAGGGCCCTTGAAGATGTAGTTACAGCACCGATTCTATTGTTACCTTCAGGTTTAGTCATATCATTACTAAAAATCCAATCGGCAGCTTTCTGCGCTTCAGGACCTCCGAGGTAAAACTTCCCGAAATACGACATGTTGAATACCGCAACATTTTCGCGAGTGTTTAAACATTCTTTCCTCAGCTTAAAAAAATTAAATCAAATTAAAAAGAAAAAAAAAACAAACCAAAAAAAAAAAAAAAGAAAAAAGAAATTAAATTTCACAACAATTATAAATGCCACGACACAATTAAACAAAGCAAAGAGAATAGAATTACGCACCACAAAAGTATTCTTATTTTAAAATTGGGTAAGGGTACAAATTAAACCGCTACCACATTATGTTGCCGTGGAAAACCGAAAGTATAATCACACCGTAGCCGGTCGCGGTAAACATACTCCTCCCGCGCTTTATGTCCATAATTTCCATAATAATCGTAATCAAAAATCTAAAACATAAAATTAAACAAAATAAAATAAATTAAAAAATTATTTCGATTTAATAAAATTAATAAAATTAATAAATTGACCGGTGCAAAGCCGTCAGGAGAAAACCAACCCGGTCTCTCCCATCCCAACCTCTCTTCGAAAACACATCCAGCATTGGCTAAATCTTTATGGAATGGGTCCTTGAACTGATTTCTACCACTCAAAGGCTCGTCATGCTTGAATTGGATATTATAATGCTGCGTGTATGATTCGTGGCTTCGCTCTTTAATCCACTTCTTATTTGCCGTTAATCGAGGCGAAAATCGACTAAAAATCAATTCCAACGTTAAATTTCATTTCTGTCGTTGATTTTTCCGTTATTTCAAAACGTACCGGATGTCGTACCCGTACATATCGAGCTCGGGTCGTCCGTAATAAACCCATCGTGCTAATTCACGACCGCAGCCGCCACCCAACATCATTCCACCGCTGTTGAAACCGGCGCCGTGGAAAAAACCTCGTAGAAACGGATCTTCGCCCATTATGGGTTTGTGATCGGGTGTAAATGATTCTGTAGGATTTAATTTTGGTTAATTTGAGTTTGAATTGAGTTTAGAATTATTTTTAATACCTGGTCCGCACACTGTAGATTTGATACCGGTTTTTTCTAGAACTGGAACGCGATTTATTGCGGCCGCTAAATGAGTTCCAAACACGTCCCAATCGAGTTCGTATAAACTAAATGCGAAATCCTTCGGCACCTTGAAATTATTTTAAAAATTTATTTCGTTTTTTTTAAGGTTTTGTTGAGTTTTTGTTGAGTTTTGGTGTTTAATATTTACCGGGTCGCAAAAAATTGGGTTGTTCTCGTAACCACCGATGGATAGAGCATCGCCCTGGAGTTTTAGGTAGATTTTTCCGTCGTGATCCCTAAGGTTGGGCATATTTTGGATTCCTTCAATTCGTTCGGTGACTATATATGCGTGTTTAAATGGTGAGATGGGAACGTTGACACCCGCCATTTCACCAACAACCGGTGACCAGACACCTAATTCGATTATATAAACAAAATAAATAAGTTTCAAATATGGTGATAATCAGCACTGGTTTAAAGATTAGGATTTTTAAATGTATATATTTGATGTTTAAGTAACATTTTTTTTATTTATTCAATCTCAATAATTTTCTTGCAATTTTTTGGGGAAAATTCTAAAACAAAGATATTTCTGCTACAATACATTTTTAAAGCAGAAAAATGCATTTTTCCAGCATGTATAAATGGCTCTTATATGTAAAACTTGCATTTCTCGGTTGTATAAATGTAAAATAATGCATTTTTCAATGAAATAAATGTAAATCAATCCATTTTTCAGTGAAATAAATGTAAAACAATGCATTTTTAAGTGAATCCAATGTAAAACAATAATGCATTTTTCATTGAAAGAAATGAAATAAAAGTGCATTTTGGGTACAAAAATGTATTTCGTAAAATAGCCGGATTGTTTTCTTCATTGATAGTTTTTAAAAAAAAAAAAATCAAAGCTACACCTGTGCAATTAACGACGATCCTCGTTTTAATGACTCCTTGCTTCGTTTCTACCCCTTGAATTCGTTTTACACCCATATCGTCTTCGTAAACTTGAATTCCAATCACCGGACATTTTTCTATTATCTAAAAATCCATTATAATATTATCGAAGGGCAAAAACCGATTAATTTTATCTTTTGTTTATTCACTTTTGCTCCCGCTTTAGAAGCGCCACGAGTAAGAGCAGTGCAAAATCCTGATGGATCCAAAGTGCCATCTCCGGGGGAAAATAAAGTGCTGTGAAGATCGCTAACATTCAAAAGCGGATATAGTTTTTTCGATTCTTCCGGTGATAAAAGATGAGATTCAATTCCCAGAGCTTTCCCAAGCTAAATAAACAAAGCAATTTATTTATTAACCAATAAAAGTTTATTTTACTCGAAACCAACCGAATGCATGCGCTTGTATTCATCTGCACGCTCTTTATTTGAAGCGATAAACAAACCACCGTTTTCAATCCAACCGGGATTAACTCCCGTTTCCTGCTCCAAAACATCTTTGAGTAAATGTCGGGTGTGCCTTTGAAGTTCTATTTCTACATCGCTCGGTCGTAACCTCCAGACCAAACCTACAAATAGAATCAAACAGCTTTATTCATGATGCCTTCAATTCATTTCAGCTTTGAATTAGATAACACAAAATAATGTTCTTATTAATTTCTTAAATTTTTGCATTAAAAAACGAGATTATTTTATACAAAAATAAGCCCAGCAATGTTTGTAATATAAACACTCCAAAGACACTTGAATTTTGTACGTAAAAATTGAATTTTGTAAATAAATCTTAAATATTTATCTATTTTCAGTGTCTCATGTTATAAATCTAGCCGTTAAAACGGTTAGAAATCACAATAATTGAATAAAATTTATAATTTAAATGTGTGATGAAACCTGCAGTGTGCCATGTAGTTCCAGCAGTAATTTGATCTTTCTCTAATAAAACCACATTTGTTGCTCCTAATTTAGTCAAATGGTACACTGTATTACATCCTATGCTACCACCACCTGAAAATAAAACACATACATTGCTATATAAATAATAAATAAATATTTTGAAATAAATACGACTTTATTTTATACCTATTATAACAACATCTGCTTCGGACGGAAGGGTGGTGGGGCCACTTACAAGATTATCTTTCTGCACATTTTCATAAGGCACACTTGAATTGACAGTTGATAAGGACTTGCGGAAAAAGGTTTTTCGTTCGTAGACATTTCGGAGTTGTCGTAAATTAATTCGTAACATTTTCTCTTCTAATATTTAGATTTCAATCGGTTAATAATATTCCGTGATTATTAGGGACTTACATTATCCATTAATCATTCTTTATGACAAAACACTGAACTGAAGGAATGACATATCTTATCAGTTATCACTTCACAAGGTCAATGGTCCAAGTTTACCGTACATACGAACACGTACACAACAGTCGATCTACATCGTGGTGGTTTAAAATTAGAGCCATCTATGGCCATAATAGTCAATTACAAAATTAGGCGACAGCACTACTGGCATTTATAAATTGTTCATGGAAAACAGATATAATTTTTTCTTCACATAAAAAATATTTTTAAAATTTTTAACTTAAATAATATTTTTTTTTAAATTGATATATTTTCGGCTATAACATTTTTTTGTTGGCTCATTTCTCCTAAATTATAAAGAATGGAAATAAATTACTGTAATCGATTTTAATTTTTTCTGACTATCTATCATAAAAGATTACAAATATTAGAAATATTAGAAATAACTAAATAATGTAGTTGTCTCATCTACGGTAGCCTTTGCACCGTCTTTTATGTGACGAAGACTAGCGGCAGATGGTAGCATTTATTTCTCTTTATTTCCGTCTACACAAGCCTGCATTTCTCTGCGGAATAATGGTAAGTTAATAAGTTATTAAAAATTCTAATTCAGAAAATATAATTTAAAAACATTTCTTTATAGTCAGTCACACTACATACAGACGTTGGGGATTTAAAACTAGAGTTGTTTTGTGAGCAATGTCCAAAAACATGTGAGGTGAGTGAGTAAATTGCAGTTAATTAATTAATTTAATTAAATAATTATTATAAATATTTCAGAACTTTTTGGCATTATGCGGAAGCAATTACTACGACAATTGTTTGTTTCACCGTAATATTAAAGGTTTCATGGTCCAAACGGGCGATCCATTAGGTAATTTTAAAGTAATTTAACTATTAATTGTTAATACATTGAATTTGTTTCCTGTCTTTTTAAAGGGACAGGTAAAGGTGGCACAAGTATATGGAATAGGAAGTTTGAAGATGAAGTACGCGAGGAATTAAAGGTGATTAAAAAAAAAACATGTTTAATTAAGTGTTTTTCTAATTTTATACCAATTTTTTCCAGCATAATAACAAAGGAACTGTTTCAATGGCAAATAATGGACCAAATACAAATGGCTCTCAGTTCTTTATAACATATGCCAAGCAGCCTCATCTAGATCTGAAATATACAGTGTTTGGAAAGTAAGATGATCGGGTGCCCACATCTGGCGCGACTCGATGTGCCGCGACTCACAAGATGGAGTCACTGTGCTCGATTTTTGCACCAGATCGATGTGAATTTTTTCATATTAATTATTAATTATTAATATTAATATGTTACATGTTACAGAGTGATAGACGGATTAGAAAGCCTCGACGCGTTGGAAAAATTGCCAATAAATCCGAAAAATTATCGTCCACTGTCCGATACAAGAATAAACAGCATAACCATTCACGCTAATCCGTTAGCTGGTTGAATCTTGCAGTTTTCGTGGCAATAAATAAAGAAAAAAAAACTACTTACCTCAAAGTCAGTTAATCCGAGAAAATTAAAAATATTTCTCATGTTTAAAATAGAATGCATTAATTCTGTGAAAATGTTTTTAAAATTTATTTCCATCTCGGAGATAGAGTCGGATTTGTGATAATAACTGATAATACAAGAGAAAGTTTTAACAATTGTTTGTGCATACACATATTAATTGAATAGTTGTGATTAATCACAGTCACACTGGCCCAGCAGTGTGCGATGTTAAAACATGAATATAAAACAGGGTGACCAAAACCAAAAGAATATCGAATACACTTTTGTCAGATTTGGACCCCGCTTGTCTTATTTCAATCGTTTTACCATGAGAAAATCGAGGAAATTATTTATAGTTCCATCTAAATGCCTTCTCTACAATTTATCTAACAAAAATAAACAAAAACACGCTTGTTTTCATACCTGAAATAGCATTTGGTCACCCGATTTTATACGCATTACATACGTATTACAAAAAAATAGTTCTTTGCCAATGGACATCACCTCGTGATTGATTCTTTGATGGATTGCACAAAAATTGGGAAAGGCAAGGAGTGAATTACGAAAACCCACCCGGTCGTTTTTATATCAGAAAAAAGAATTCTCCTAATTAATTAACACTCATATAATGTCCATTTCAGTATACTCGAAATCCACTTCACTGTGCTCGGCTAAAATGTCCAAGTCGCATCGAGGTTTGGGCACTCTTAGTAGTTTGCCATTTTGTTCTGCTGCTCCTGAAAGAGTCGTTTTTCTCCCCGTACTGGCCCGAGCTGCTCGACTCAGAATGGGGCGTCCATCAAAAGGCGGCAATTCCAGGGTCAGACCAATCGGATCGAGAACAGGCGTGTTAAGTGATGTTTCTCTTTCGTTGGTATCTGACACACTGAATGTTGCCCTGCAATGGTAAAACAAGGACTAATTGATACCTGGTGGAAATAGGAAGCACTAAAAAGGTTGGGATGACTTTTAGGTGCATTCAAAGGTTGTTTATGTGTTTTTTTTGGGTGTTTGCAGAAGACAAAAACATGTCTACTTTGAATGTGTTTCTGTTTGTAGTTTAGTTCTGCATTTCACAACAATTGGCAAATGAAATTCCTTCATTCTGCTCAGTTTGCGCTCACTGCGACTTAACTGGGACATAAAGCGAAAACAGAGCAAAACAAATCGAATTAACAAGCGAACAGATGATAAATTCAAAATTTTAAAGCTGTTGAATCATTAGTCATTTCTGGTGCATTGTTGGTGCTGAAACCGGGTAGGATCTACTTGTGTAGCAGCCATTTTGTATTTGGCTGTAAAAACCCAAACAAGATTGGCATAGCCCACTTGAAGAACTACTCTCCTGTATACTAGTCATGGTTTCTGGTTTTCAGTTTTTGATGATTGTTTATGGCTGTTTTTTGGTGTCCAAAAACAGCAAAAACCAGAAACTCTGAATGCATTTAGATTCACCGGTTTTAAGATACGCCATGAGTTTGCCTCAAGTAATGTAATATACCAATAACTCAATTTCATTTCTACAAACCTAGTGTGAATCCACTACTTTAACCTAACCTAAATTAATTGAGTTATTTTCCACTAAAAATCACTTATTTCCTACTTACTGATTTTACCACTAAAGAAATTTGTTGTAGACACTATTTTTACTACTGTACACAATTAATGCAGCCTTGGCTTTTGGCGGTCCTCTGCGTGGGCGTTGGATATTTTTTAGTGGCGCACTTACAAGTCAGGGAAATTAGGAGTGTAATAATATATCCACATTGTATAAGCAATACATTAGTGGTATTGATTAATTGATTTGATTCTCAGAAACAATAATTGATGGATGCCAAATTCATCATACAATACGGCAAGATCTTTACTTTTGTTTCCATTTAATTTAAAAAAAAAACACTAGGCACATTCATAAAGTTATTTAAACTTGTTTAAAATTTTTAAATCAGTCTAAATGTAAAATCTCACATGTTAAATTTGACATTTAGACTGATTTAAAAAATGTAAACGAGTTTAAAATACTTTATGAATGCGCCTAGCGTACTTATTTCAATCTAGAAATTTCAATAACTCTGAAAGAGTTTGAACTATTCCGACTTTACCATGATAACTTCTGCGGGGGGAAATAAAACTCCTCAGCCACCAAGCAACCGTGGGGCCAATACTCTTGGGGCTCACCAATGAGTCTGCAGAACCATTCTGTGGGTGACGTTACATTTTTTATTACAGGACCCGGATAGTCCATTCTCGATTTGATTTTCTGGGAAAGGGCCCTTAAATGTTTGCACTAGAGTACGAGACCTCCAAAAGTCTTATCAGGTCTGCAAAAGGACTTGGAATCCAGTTTTATTGACGGTATACTCCTGGCAGCACTAGCATATTGGCAGTAAGCGCATTTTATATACATGCGTGTATATCTCTGTACAGACACTGCCCAAGTTACCGCTAATATATGACATTTAACTCCATTTGGTTAACCGTTCAACGTCCGACCACTGACCTTAAAATCAATCTTAATGATTGTCTTGTGTGATCACCTGTCCACCACAACCACACCTCCTAAAGGCTAAGCCAAATCAATTAGCGAAACTTGTTGGAATTAATCTCAAAAAACGACTTCAGATACTGCTGGTGATAATACAACTGCTCAATCAAGATCAGCAACTTACTGCTTGGTAATAATTTTTTCTACAAAATTTCGATGATAAATGTAAATAACATACAAATATATGTAAAAGCGATAAAACAAACGCAAAATTAAATCGTGTTTTTTTTTATCTTTCAAGTCCACCCCACTGTTGACATTACTGTTTTATTACATGCATAATAAAGGACTTTGAATGCGAGAGCTATGTCGTTCTCAAAACAATTTTCAACATGGTTGGCTTTGGCTTTGGCTTTGGCTTTGGCTACCATATGCAACTACCTAGTAGAAATTTAACAAACCGCATACTAAAATGTACAGCAGAGTGCTGACATACACTGCAGCTGCTTTATTGCTATTTGCTTACAAAGCTGCTGGTTTGAAGGGGATTGCTGATCCCAACCAACAATAAATAGAATAAATCAAGTCTAATTTAGAAAGAAATCAAGAATTGCTAGAAACCTTACTAAAAGTTACAATACAAATCAGTATAAATGTGAAAAAGTACAAACCGAATGAAATAAATTTGAGAAATTCTAACCCGGTGAAAAACGGAATGGAATCTACATACCAAACCAAAATGCCAAATTGTAACCACAATTACCATTTATAATATAAATAAATCAATTATAATTAAACAATTCATCCAAAATGAAATAATTGGGTGTTTAGATGTTACTAAACACCCAAGTGTTCATTTTGGGCATATTTCACCCATCAATAGAATATTTCTAAAATAAATAAATAAATAAATAAATAAATGTCGTGTTGGAATTCGCATTAAACTGTCAAATAGATATTGAGCTCAGCGAATAAATAACAATTTCCACACACAACGGGGAAGTCAACATGACACACCATAATTGTTGATACATTCCACACACTGTCCGGACAAACAAACGTGAAGATAAATAGACGTGCGAGACAAAAGAAACGGCATAGGAGGAAATATTTAGAGTTCTTTCCTGCATTGCAGCGAGTGTTATTAATTTTTTGTTGTTAAACTTTCTTGTAAAAGTAATAAAAAGGAAATTGCGACTACAGCTACATTGAAAATGATGTGCATTTTGGTAGTGCTTTGGTTTAATTAATACCTGAGCTGTTCCTCCTGATGCCGCCAGGTATTCCTATAAAAAGAGAAAGAAGAAGAAAGTAAAGCAAGAAAAAGTTTATATAAAAAGAAATAAAATAAAATTTGTATATTCACAAATGATTTAGAAGATTTGTAAACATTCGTGAAGAGGCAACAACAAACGATGGAGAGGTTAAGTTCTTAGCAGGTACTTAACAGGATTTGACTTGCCCAATTACTGCAGTCCTTATAAGGCTATCGTTATAAAAGTAATTACCGAAATAATCACACTTCTGTTAGTTAATCCCGGTAAATTAATTTCGTTCTTACACAGCGACAACTTCATCATTAAAATCGATGATTTGTGCGTTAATCCCAAGTTTGTACTTACATTTAACTATTGTGAAAGTACGGTACTCTGCATGTTTTTGTAATTAAATGCCAATAACTCAAAAACTAATAGGAATTTTTAAAATCCACTTGATTACGATGTAAAGATGGCGCGAGATGGCTGGTTGAATGGGCAAGAGGGGCGAGATGACGTCATAAAAAATGCTTTAGGGTCTCTTAATCATAATGAAACATTACCCGCATTTCCCGTTTAAGTTTAAGCAGTAGAAAATAAAGAAGAAACAAAGGGATTACCTAGCAACTATAGATATAGATACACCATCTGAATCAAATGTAACTCATTAAATTAACTGACTTTTAGGTGAAAAACTGTGCTTCGAATTTTCATTACCAGATTACCAATAATTATTTTGTGTGTAATAAACTTACTAATATACCAGTCTAAAAATTTGTTTGTAGGTCAATTTGAGTGTGGGGAATCTTGATTACACACAAAATAATTATTGGTAATCTGGTAATGAAAATTCGAAGCACAGTTTTTCACCCAAAAGTCAGTTAATTTAATGAGTTACATTTGATTCAGATGGTGTATCTTATTAGTTGCTAGGTAATCAAATTATTTCCTATATGGTGTGTACCGGTCTTGTGGAATAATAAAAGAAAATCAGTATGATTGTCATGTGTGGTTATAAATCCTAACGTGGTTTATGGGTCCAGAATGCTTCACGCATTGGGGTTTCAGGTTTGTTTACACAGATAACGAACCTAATCCTTTAGTTATGGGGACTTAAAATTTCTAGCATTTTTGGATCAACTTGCAATTGGCTGGGTAAACGAAACCAAGAATAAAAAATGACATGATTTTGGTTTTCTTTTCTAAAATAGTGCCTACTAATTGAAGGTTTTGGTATTAATAACCACTAACTCATAATTTCGTGGTATTTTATGGTTCAGTCAATTCGTGTTAGTCAAAACATAATTTTCCAGCAATAATTTAAACTTTTTTTTCCTGCTTTTTTCCCATTTTGTCTGACAATTCTATGATAAATGAAAAGGGCTTTCTTTCATTGTAAATTCTATTCCAAAAACGCAAATTAGGATAAATGAGATAAAATTCTGACATTTATAAATTTAAAAGAAAAAAAAAATATAATGTGTATATAGATATTAAATTTTGTAAAAAATCGACAAAGGAATCGATTTCTCATTTCTGCACAAAATTCATTAAAACTTCACTCTTGGAAGACAAAAAACATTTTTTTT
>JAQIXU010001583.1:0-16417 GCA_034701245.1 Strigamia transsilvanica | reverse complement strand
AAATAAATTTAAGTTTCATGTTAATTTGGATTGCCATTCAGCATTTAATCAAATTCTAGATAGATCCGAAGTGGATATATACGCCAAAAGAAGAAGATCGCAAAGCTTATCTTGATTTTATGATTGATTTAGCTGTGCTCTTTGGAGCAGAGAGAGCGAGAGCCGAAAGTGAAATGAAAGTAGTGCTTGATTTTGAAACTAATCTTGAGGAGATTTTGGTAAAAATAAAAATCAATAAAAATTGTCAATATTAGTTATAGTGCTTCACTTTTTGTATTTTTACATAGCAACAACAACAAAGTAATAAATTTGCAGCAATTACAGTACGAGTGCACGAATTGGAAAACTACATGCCCCAAATTTCCTGGTATAACTTTCTGAACAGCTTAAACTTTTCAACACCAATAACCAATTATAACGAAGTAGAAGTCCTTGAACCAGACTATTTAAAACGACTTTCTGCTTTACTTTCATCAGCTGATAAAAGGTGAGCTGTTAAATTTTTATTTATTGGAATAAATTAAACTGCCGTTTGTAGAATTATTGCCAATTATATCGTATTGAAAGTCGTCGTGCATCATTGTAAATATTTAAATAAGAAGTTTCGAAATTTGTGTGTGGAATATTCCGAAGATTTTCGAGGATATCCTAGTCATCCATCCAGACAATTCTTTTGCTACACAGAATTGCGAGCAGTCATGACTGTGGCAAGTGGTGCAATGTATGTTAAAAATGTGCTGGATTCACAATCTAGGCCTATGGTAAGAGTTATAAATTTGCTGTTGGCTGTTGCCTAATTTTTTGAAGAAAAAAATAATGATTTGTGGAATTTAGGCAACTGACATAGCGAATAGTATCCGGGATGTTTTGACTCGAAGTATGCAGAAAGTTAAATGGATGGATTCAGCAATTGGAAAAGTAATAGTTTAACTCTGCGCCACGTAAAAGTACAGACATTGTTTAAAATGATATAATTTCAGCTTAAAACATTGAATCTGTTAATTGGTTACTTGGATGAACAAATTAATGACACCGTCATAAATGATTTCTACGCTCCGGTATGTCAATTACTGTAGAGATCTTCTTTCTACAAGTGTACAGTAGAGATTTAGTTTTTACACGAATTCAGAGTACCGGTATGTACAAATTGCCTATTTGTACTCTGTTTGAGAATACAAAACGCCTTAAGAGAGGGAGGGGGAGGGGGTATTTGTAATGACATCATTAAAAATTCCTCTTTCATTATGCTTGGTGCATGCAGTGGAGGTGGAATATAGGGTGATAATGCAATTCTCTGATGTTTCCTCAATTGTTATCAGGCAAGGGGCCACTTGCCGGTTCCATTCATTGATTACTTTTCATAAAATATCATTGGAGGGAACTGTAGTGCTAAGAATGATCCGTTGGTTATGCTCAGAAGCACATGATTATAAATTATAAAACACAAATACCTATTAATACATAGATTTTTTTCATTCAGCTCATCATTTCAAGCAATACATTTTTTAAAAACATGCTGCATTGGACGAAATTTGAGGTTGACGTTCGATTATCCAGAATTACAAAGAAAACGGCTGATGACTTAGCGTAAGTGGCCTCAGGTTTTTATAGTACTCGGTAGTCTACTACCTGTGGGACCAGAAAGTTATCTAGCCTCCCAGTAGGCCCGACAATGGTAATTTTGGTCAAAGAGTTTCAGTTTTGTCTAGAGGCAGTGGCTAATGGGTGAAGGAGAAATAATTTTAATCCCACAGGGCTTTCATTGACCTCAAGATGGCTCATACTCCTTCCGTAACTTTTCTGTCTACATGACAATTATAAAATAAATCTACAATATATTTCAGCGCTTTTTACTTGGGCTATGGTTATGATCTCAGGTCATATACATTACGTTATCACCAGTTAATAAATCGCTTAGGTAATCTATTACTTATGATTTGGAAATACAAAAGTTTAAAACCTGAAGTTATTCCGGTATTTATTTTAGAAATATTCGCCGGTTTATTGAAATCTCCTATATTTAATGTCAAGTGGCCAAATTATTTAAAGTATGGTGGCTTTGGCACTATGTTTGGATATGCTGTTCTCAGGGGATTTGATTTTGATGGTAGTTTTTTTTTTTTTTTTTTTTTTTTACAATTTTTAAAACGAATTGAATTGCAGGAAAAAATTACGATCGTCACGGAAACCGTTACACATGGTGGACAGAAGATACAGAAAGCAAGTATCTAGAAAAGAGTAATTTGGCTTTCCTGCAGTACTCCAATTTAGAAGGTTTTGAAGGCAAATTGAGTGTACGTTAAGAGTTAATGAACTTTGCAATGCAACACGATAAAATGTTCTGAATCAGATGAGTTTTATATAGAACGACTATTTCCAACGCCGTATCTTCAGAATAATCGCAGGAGCGGATCTGGCTTATGAAGTAGTGATTATTTAAAGGTAATTTTAATGTTTAAAAAATAATTACAATAAAAAATTGTTTATTGAAGGCGTATGAAAAGTGGGAAAAGAGTAACATGGAAGAACCTAGCTTACCCGGTTTATCATTTAATTCAAGACAACTATTTTGGATACAAGGACTTAATGTACAGTAGAATATTTTTAATGGAAATATTGGTTTGAATAACACTGCTGTTATTGTATTTTTAAAAAGATGTTTTGTGCAAAGAAAGAAGCAGAAAACGATTACTTGGTATATGGGTAAGAAAGCAAAAGGAATACTACACTATAAAGTTTTAATGTACTTTACCAAATCGGTATATTTCTTATGAACATTTTTACAGAGCAATAGGGCGGTTGATTAATTCACGATATTTTGGCAAGGATTTTAACTGTCCTGTCGGTTCACCAATGAATCCGAAGGAAAAGATAACCTTCTTTTCGTGAAATCAAATTGTTTTGGTTTGTTATTTTTCTACATGGATAAGAATATTAATTCTGCTTTCTTGTGTATAGTGTATCCTTTGAAATTACTAATGATGTTTGAGATATAAAATATTTAGTTCTGCTATTTGTGTTTGTGTTGACAAAAATATTTAGTTTTAGTACTAAAAAGTATTTGGCCACCTTCTCTTGTAGCATTGACAAAAAGTAAAAACCTCAAGAAAGACAGGATATACTCTGTGTTATAGCCTACACTGACCAAACCATAAAGAACAACTAAATAACTTAAGTTTAAAATGTTAAACAATATTAGCCCAAAAATCGTGTTGGCTTGAAACTAAGCTCACATTTCTGATACTGTATTGAAATCTATTAGTTCAAGCTGTGAATGCGGGTAAAATCAAGTTTCGCAGTCAACTTTTAAAATGTTGTAGTTGTATAGATGGAAAGGTTTGTTACATTAGAAATTATAATTAAGCCCCGGCCTTCGCGTAGTTTTCATTATTACTATGCTGAAATGGGCTGTGTCCTATTGCGCGCGATCCTATTGCGCGCGTTCCTATTGCGCGCGATCCAATTGCGCGCGTTCCTATTGCGCGCGTTCCTATTGCGCGCGGTTCCTATTGCGCGCATAATCTGAAGGTCGCAATGATGTGGCTAGGTGAGTTTTATTTATTTTATTTATTTATTTATTTATTTATTTATTTATTGTTCTTTATTTATTGTTGTTGCGCGCGGTTCCGACTGCGCGCAATCGGAACTGCGCGCAATCGCGCGCAATCGGAACTGCGCGCAATCGGAACCACGCGCAACCGGAACCGCGCGCAACCGGAACCTTTATTTAACAATTATACAACTTTATTTAAAAATTTAAATCTGCGCGCAATAGGAACTGCGCGCAAAAGGAACCCAATTTGGTCCGCGCGCAATAGGATCGCGCGCAATAGGAACAGCCCCGCTGAAATATTTGTCACGGTTAAAAAATGCTTGGTCTACGTCTATTGTAATAACGAAATAATTACATGCTAGTATGCGGTCTTTAAACGAACCAATTGGCAATCAAACAAACTTGTGTAGGAAGTTGAATTCGATGGGACAGTTCATTTTTGTTCGCTTTCCTCATATACCGTAGATTTTGTAGTGTTATGCTCAATAAACACAAATTGTCACCGCCAGGTGATTGGATGGTCCGCTCGCAGTTGATAAAAAGATTAACTGCAAGTGTGCAGCACCCAGCATCCTATGGGATGCTCATGTATAATCCCCCTATGTTTCGTGCGGTTTTTGAAAAAGAAATTGCGAGTGCGATATATCGCACTCGTGAACAACCCTATTCACATGTAATCCAGTTCTATCCAACAGATTTTGTAGATAGTCAGTAGTTAGTTATAAAATTTTTTACGGTGTATTAGAAGAATTTTATTACCATTGTGACCCTGGCTGGTAGCAAGATGGAAACGAGAAACGAATACGGTAGGAGAAAAGCGAATATGGTACGAGGAGGACAACAAATACTACAATGCGATTAAAATTACGACAGCAATCAAGGGACATTGCCAACAAAGGGAGGGGAGGTCGTGTAACCCTGGCTGCCAGGACTCTGGGTCCGAGACTTAATCCTTTGTACACTTTAGAACAATAAATTAATCCAAGAGACATTCTGTAGTGCCTAGGTTCTCAAACTGGGTGCTGGGGCACCCTGGGGCGCCGCGAGCGAATGCCAGGGGTGCTGCGGCAATAATCAAGAAAAACAGATACAGGAGCAAACTTTCAGGATCCAGTAATTTGAGGGTAAAGTTAACTAAAATTTTTATAAACATAAAGGAAATGATGAAAAAATCATCCAAACAGTTTCATTCATCGCCTTAAAGACAGCTGAGCATCAAATTTGCGCTGCTTTTTCTTCTTTTTTTAGCCCGACAAGGGTGCCGCGAAATTTTTTTAGCCCGAAAAGGGTTCCGCAAAATTTTTTTTAGCCCGACAAGGGTGCCGCAGTGAAAAAAGTTTGAGAACCACTGCTGTAGTGATCCCAAAAATATGTAAAAATTGTTTCTTTTATTTTTGGTTTTAGAAATGTTTCTTATGTGGGTGGCAATTAGGAGGTTACCATGGCTGCCAGCTGAACAATCAGAAGTCACAGGAAGTAGCATTTCCTGTGGAGCTTTAAGGTTGAATCCAATCGAGGTATCTGTAAAAGAACTTACTTTATATTACTAGATACGATTTCCGGAGTTTTTATTAGTATGTACAGCTAAAGCCTGTTGTACATTTACCTCGTAAGTTAATTACGTCTTCTTGGGTCGAGTTTTGTCCTATTACTGTATATTTTATGTGAATTATTTCTCAAGGCTGAGGAATAAATTAAGAGCCATTATAATTTAGCATTGAATTATCTTTATTATCTTTAAATAGATTAATACGTTGGTGATTTAGAATAAATCACAAAACCACGAGCGCATCAACTCTCAACCCACGAGTGGTTTAGTAAGTAGTAAATATTCCAGGTTGCGACAATTCTGGTTGGGCAGTCAACCTTAAGCATGCTTACTTCCCCAAAGGCCCTGTCGGGGCCCACAACCGTATATACGGCTAACAAAAGAAGAAACTGTTGGAAATCAAATTCTAAATATGGAAAAATTGTTTTTGTGTTAGCAATTATTTTCATTTTTTTCTTGTAATTGGATTTGTTTTGAAGTCTAAATCAGGTAAGGAACTCAAATTGTAGCTACAAATAACCTAGGTTATTTATTAGCTGTATAAGCTTAATAAACGTTCATTTTCAGGGGGAAAATATTGCAATTAGAAAACATTCATCGAAGTAGGTATTCAAAATACTTAGATGCTTCAAAGTTCAAATATTACGTATTGGACGTAATGGTTCACAATTTTCTTTTAGCATATGACTTAGTTACACAACATGGATCCTAATGTAGGATCGTGCACAGGGTTTGATTTGTTTGTTTTGGGATATTTTGCAAACAAATGGAAGCATTTTAGATACTGAACACTTTTTAACTTCAAATACGTTTGTTTAGTTAGTACAGACAATTTGGACCAATGAAAAAAAATCCTGCTTTATACCAAATCATGTATAATTAAATGTAACATCATTATCACGAAATTAAATTGTTTTCGTCTGAATGACCCGAATTGTTGTTTTGATGCGTATTTCCTAATCATATTGCTTTGATGTGCATGCTTTGTAATTATACCAATGACAAGGACATACTGTATCTGCATGAGATTAACTTTTTTAGCACTGCCATTTTTATGTACCGGTATTTTCATTTTGGTAACAAATCAACGCACTTAATTTGAATTAAAACATTTTTTTTTGTGTAAATTTACATAAGTTTAAAAAATGTAATGGTTTTATCCAGGAGCTGGATATTTTATTTTGTTTTGAAACAAATAATTATGTTTAGAATTATTTTCAAAGCATAACATCTTTATCAACGTAATTTAACACTTGTCAACAAGATCTTGTATCAAACATAACGGATTACATTTACAAGTTTTGGTCGCGAGAAAATGGGTACCGTGACAAACTTGAAGTTTTTATTGTTAAATTATTTAAATTGAACTTAAAAAAATAATATTTATAGGTTGCTGTAAATTCTTTATGCTACTCTTAATTATCATTATCCAAACTTCAATCTTAATTAGAACGAATGAAAACGTTTGCGATACTGAAAATTGCATTACAACAGGTGAGGAGAACTCTTGTGAATACAACTGTAAATATTCTAATTTTCATTTGTTTGGCTACAGCTGGAATTTTACTAAAAAATATGAATCTTGCGAGTGATCCTTGTGAAGATTTTTACGATTATGCTTGCGGGGATTTTCAGAATACCGTAAATTTATCATACGAGATGCCATTTACGTCTATTCTTTCAGAAAGATATGCTGAATACTTGGAAGAAATAAAAGGTATTTATACAACTCGTGCATGAGGATATGTGAATTTTGTCCTTGAATTAAGGACAGACTTATATTTATTTTTGGTATATCAATCACAACCAATACTTACAATTTTAAAATACATATTTTTAAAGGTATGTTAGAAACTAGAAAGAAGCTATTTGAGCCAGACTCTGTAAAAAAAGCTAAGGATTTCTACAATGCTTGCATGAATTCAAGTACTTTAATAAGTTAATCAGACTCAGATTACATATTTTTGTAAATTTTGTGAAGAAATGTCATCAAAAACGTTTAATTTGAGACCGTTTTTGTCTTTCAATTTTGATTTGTTTTATTAGTTTTAATTTATTTGCATATAGCGCTTGAAGACGAAATCCAAGATATCAAACATTATGTCAAAGAATCTTTAGGAAGTTTGCCATTGATAATGAAAGATGAGTGGGAAGAAAACCAATTCAATTGGCAAGAAATGCTTATTTATCTCACAAAAAACGGATTCAAGAACACAGGTTTATTCGATATTAAAGCAACTTCATCTGACAAAACTGCTAGACCCGTATTCTATGTGCGATTTGTAGTAGTGAGAAAAATTAATTATTCTATTGGAATGACATTTTTAGATAGAATATCGACCATCTGCATTGCACACATTACTGGGCAATTATTCCGTGGCTTTTGATGAAGCTAACACAAAATTAAATGAAATTTTGAAAACATTATCATCAACTTTTGCAGTTCCAGTAACTGATGAAGAGAATTTTTCAACTCAAATTCGTCAGATTATCAGATTTATGCACTTGTACATAAAGGTACCATAATTCAAATTTATTGCCGATTTTGCTTTAAAACCCGTTATTTATTTTAAAGGTACCCACATACTCAAGATTATTGACTTTGCATACTATTGAAGAACTTCAAATATACATTCCCGAGGTAAACATCCAGAACTGGTGCAAAGTTTTAAGAAGCTAAATAAAGAAGATGAACAAATTATGAATTTTCTTGCTGGGAATCTTATAAGTAGTGGCGGATCACTGCAACAAGCGCGCACTTAGGGGACATCGGTATCGCCAGGACCTTGAAAACGATTTCTGTTTCCCCATCCTTAAAAAGAGTTAAGTTTTTAAAAGGGATGGGGGTTAAAAATCAGATTGTGCTTGTGCTTCGGCCCCTCCACATGCATGATTTTTAATTTTAATTTTAAGATTGGGTATTGAGTGCCACCTAACATCTTGATTATGGTTTTTTGCGATACTGGTTCCGTTTTCAACTGCTTTTTAAGCTTTGTGCTTGATATTGGGAATGATTCACAAAATGGTGAATGACAATGTGTGTGAAGCGTTAACAGTTACATTATTTTATTCATACAGTTTAACTGGATAAAGGCGCTTCAAAAATTCGTCAACAGACACTTGGAACTAGACACAGAAGTGTATGTCGAAGGAATAGATTGGCTAAAGTCAGTGATCAAAGCTGTTCACAGTACTACAAAGAGGTATAGACTCAACTCTCGTATAAACTAAAAAAAATTTGAATTTAGTTGTAATCAAAGCCTGACACATAAACCAGTTTTTGCAGTTTTTGGTGAACACTCTGTTTATAGACATACCAAAAACGTTAAAAACAGAAACTGTGATCGCACCTATAGTTTTCAAATCACCATGGTTTTTATTGTATTTTTTATATTCAGGACAATCGCCAATTATCTTGTGCTGAATACCATTACATCGCTGTATGCAAATCAAGAATTATCGCTTTCTTTCCAATCGAAAATAAGGGGTGTTATACAAAATATCACTGATACATCATTACTACACGAACCACTAACACCAAAGAGGTACTAATTAATTTAAGGCCGGATAAAGCTCTTTATTTTTTTCTTCACATTTTATAATAATATTGCAGAAGTGATTTTTGCGTTGAACATAGTGGTCATATTTCTAATGCTGTCAAAGCGATACACTTTAAGAAACATTTATTTCATGTGAAAAGAGATTCAGTAACTATTGTGCAAAAATATTACACATCTTTTGTTATCATATAATTGTCCGGTCTAACTTCTTTTAGGTTCATAAAATAATCAAGCAAATACATGAAACATTTTTTTCGTTTTTGTATGTCAGTTTTACAAATGAAGATTTTGTAGCGAACGTAGAACAAATTTTAAAAGTCAGAAAATATTAAGTAAAAGTTTTAATTTAGGTATATCTTATATTTTAGTATTTTTAATACGCAGTATCGGAATAACGACTGGGATATCCCTTTGGAGCTAGCTGTCGATGAAAAATATTTGGACGACATATATTTGGACAGTGAATATGAAAGAGTAAGAATGTGTGTGGGTAAATGACGGTAATAAAGTGCAACAAACCCTATTGGTTCTTGTACTACTACTACTATTACTTATTGTGATGTGCATGAGAATGAGCAGAACTCGAATATTGTGTTCATTTTGTATGAATTGCATTCGTTAAAGAGGAAATTGAATTTTGTTTCAGCTGCCAGCTGATTGGAGATCTTTTTTCACAAACGTACTGGCAATTAAAAGATTTCAAGTAGTACAATCGATAGATGGGTGCGTCAATCATGTTTCAATGCATTACTCAAGTCAAAAAATGTTATTTATATTCCAAACAGACAAAACCCATCTGGACTTCAAAAACCAGATGTGAAATACGTAGGTAGTTTAAAGCATGGACTTCAAAAAATTGGTTTGTGTTGCTCACAGGGCCGCCACGAGACCTTTTGGTGCCACAAGCAAAACAAAATATTGCCCCCCACCGCGCGGGGGCGCAACTTTTCATTCGGACTGCTCTGGTTTTGTGTCGACGAAGTGATTAGGCAGACCGACATTTCGGCGCCCCAACCAACCGCTTGTGCCTAGCGACGGCCCTGGTTGTTCACTTGTAATATTCACGGTCTAACTATAATCGATATTTCAGTCGTTCCAGGTTGTTTGTTAAATGGTATTGTCTATGCAGCTGGTCGCAATTCTGGGTTTAATTTTGGCACTCTCGGGTTTAAAATAGCTGAAGGATTAATTAAGTATTTACGACCACTTATAGGTGACTGTTACAATATCAAAAAATTCAAAAGTAGCATTGTAGTGTTTATTTCCGTTTCTTAGAATTATATCAACACCAACGTTATCCCTTGAGTGCAGACCCTATTTCTCAAACACCAGATTACATGTTTGATGTGTATTCCAGTGCCGTAAAGAGAATGCCCGAGTTTCAAGAATGGCCAAAGGTGAATAATATAAATACACGTGGTTAAAATAAATTGCTTATTTCATCTTTGATAGTGGAAAGAACAGGAGTTATATAAGACTGTTTTATTTGAAAGCATTTCAGCCAAATTAGCGTATGGTGTAGGTATTGCTTGTTGATTGTATTACAAAGCAATTTGAAGTAGTTTGTTATCACAGGCTTACGAAGATTGGCTACTGAAACATGGCGCTGATAGTCAGTTGCCAGGAATCGAATTAAATTCGACACAATTGTTTTGGCTTGGTTATACAACAGTAGGTTTGAATAACTACCCAGTACCACTATGTACTTTATTGAATGCGCATTTTAATTTTCAGATGAATTGTGTTGCATATGACGAAAGTTATACAAAGTTTTTGCCATTTTACACTCCCAACGAGAACAAATTAAGGTTGTGATATTATACAATTAACAATTTACGATGCGCTAAGTGCAGTTTATTTCTTTTTTCAGTGTTCTGAGTTTGTTTTATATGATACCAGATTTTAATAAAATGTTTCATTGCCAAAATCAGTGATTAGAAATTTCAAATGAAGTTGACTGCTTATTGAAAACCTGTTATTACAGGTTTTCAATAAGCAGTCAACTTCATTTGAAATTTCTATTTCCAGCAAAACGTGATAATTACGCAAGAGGTTATGTATAACTACATAGTGTAGACAAAGACGAAGGGAAAAATACTAGATTAACCACAAGATCATAACCAAAAGTAATCCCAAAAGCTTCCATCATGGCTACAACCACTTGCTCAACCCCTCACATCTGATATGTCAGTGAAGATCAATAGGCACTTTGCAGCACCTAAGTTGAAAATCTTAAATACAAATATGTGAGCAGCGTGGTAAATGTTATATCAATTTATTTAAAGTGAAAGTTTGTTTGCCTCAGTTCCCACAAATTCAAATCCAGCAGTATAGTACGTACTTATGTATTTTTAGGAGAAAGAAGTTATTTCTCTGCTTTCATTTATGGTGTTTATCAGTTAGTCATAACTCATAATTATTTTGAATTATACGGTTGATATATATAGTTAAATAAAATAATAACAACATAACAATGACCTTATACTTGTAAAAGAAATAAACGAACTTACCGCTAAAACGTGGACATCCAAGCATAAAGTTTCTCCAATGTAGGGTGAACCTGCTTTTAAATTTATACAAGTGCAACAACTATTTAATACCTAATGTCAAAAATAAAGCTCATTGGGTTTAATTACCTGTTACTCTAAATTCTCTTGGTGAGTTGGGGACAGGACTCGTATGCGTGTTAACTCTCAAGAGTTAACATGCAAAAGCTGACGTACTACAAGAAAGCAAAATTATGCAAATGTGAACACTCGATGTTATATTAATAATGTCAGAAACAACATGAACAGATTTGTATCATGACAGCACCACGATAAAAATTTCCAACTAATTACAATTATTCTTTCCTTGAAATTACACTATATTTATCTAAAAACCTAAAAATGTAATTATATGCTCAGATATTATTTTAGGATCGTTCAAGTGCACATAATGAGTTCCTTCCACTTCAATGTATTTAACATCCTTGCAATGTTTCTGATAAAATTGTTTGAATTCTTCATAAACTTCCTGCTTTTCGTAAACCATCCCATCTTTTGCTTTGATAATTAAGAGCTTGCATCTCATATACTCAGCTAACTTCTTCAATTGTTCAGTGGAGAGTAAAGTCTCAGTCGGAAACGGTAGCCTGATCCTGGGATCCAACACCAAACGTACTTTTCCATCATCCAGCACCCTGCATCCTCTTTTCATTAAAATTTTAGCCGACTCTGCGGTCAATCCGCTGTTTTTCATCATTTCGTTCAATACTTCATCCATAGAACGTGCTTGCGTCAGAGAACATTCATCGTTTTTAAACTCAATCTGCATTCGTGAAACATAAAAATTTCTCACAACTGTTTGCAGCAGTGGATCAGCAGCAGGCAGCGTGTATCTTTTAATCACATCTAAACTGACTAGATTATTTATAAGCTCAGGAAATAAACTGGCAACAATGAATCCAGTGTCAGCACCTCCACCATGTCCTATGTAATCGAATTTCTCCCATTTGAAAAATCTAGACGTACGTAAAATGGCTGTAACATAGTCCCACAAGTAGTAGATATGCCCTTTCTCAAAATGGGAGCTTTGACCATGACCAGGTAAGTCGATACATACTATGTTCCAATGTTTAGGTAAAAATCTCACCAACTTATCAAAAGTCCCAGCATTGTCTTGAATTGAATGAACTGCAATAACGGGATTGCCGTTAATATTGCCCCACTGTTTAACTGCAGTGGTGAAAATATGTTAGCTCTACAACTACTTCCTAGAAAAAATTCGGACATTTACCTGCTACATGGCCCCACGGCACAGGAATGGTCAGCTCTTTACAAGGAGAATTGCCTATGGCTTGAATTTGAGAAAGATAACATCTTCCTATTGATCCTGCAATTAAAATGTAAATGTTACCATGGTCCTTCTTCAGGAGTGTGGGTATTCTTAGGAATAAAACTATACCTTGTGCCTTAAAAAACTGGTAGTTGAGTTTGAAACGGATGTTTATTAATTTCGAAGAAATGACAAACATTTTCCACCATGTTTGTTGCCCAACTGTTTATATCTATTGTTTAGTCCAATGAACGCCATCTGGCATCATACTTTCAAACTTAAGATGAATTTAAAATTTTAGCGTATAAGAACTCCAAACTAGAACCTTTTTAAAATCGATATTCGATAATAAAGTAATAACATATTAACAAAAGCAGAAATTAACTTTTCTGAAATTACTTAATAAAATTTATAATATCTTCCGATACACGTTCAGGAGTATTTAAATGAAGATGGTGAGTTCCTTCAACCTCAACGTACTTAAAAGATTTACAATACTTCTCATACAATAACATCACTTTTTTGTACAGTTTGTCTGATTCATATACCGCTCCAGGTTTGCCTTTAATAATGAGAAAATTACACTTCATGAACTTAATTAATCCTATGTACTGTTCCGTTGACATCACAGTCAACATTGAAACTGGCAAAACAATTTTCCTGTCTCTATTGTACCGAACTCTTCCGTCAGGTAAAATCGTCACAGCTCTTCTGAACAATACTTTGATGGACTCGTCAGAAACGGACTTCTCCGAGCCCAAATACCATCTTTTGATCGCTTCTTCCATGGAGTAAATGGGAGCCGACTTATTTTCCAGAACGTCCTGTTCAAATTTCAATCTTTCGGTGCAACAAAGCCTGAGAGATTCCCATAGCTTTGGACTGTCATAGTTTTCCGTTAGCCCTTTGATCAAATCCAAACTAATAAGATGATTGATTCTATCAGGAAATAAACACGCGTGTAAAATGCCCAGTGCTGCACCCAAGCTATGTCCAATGAAATCGAAATGTTTCCAATTGAGAAAATTCAAAGTATGCATAACTGCTGCAAAATGTTCACGAAAGTAATAAACATGACCGTTTTGATACTGCGACGAAAACCCATGGCCTGGTAAATCGATGCACACTAAATCCCAATGGTTAGGTAAAAGTGGCGCTAAAGGGTCAAATGAACAAGAATTGTCTTGCCAACCATGAACTGCTAACACCGGCTTACCATCAAGTTTACCCCATCGTTTAGCTACAAATGACAAAATTAAACATCATGATAAATAATTAAATAAATAAATAAACAAATGATTAAGATAAATAAACCTGCTATATGACCCCATGGTACGGGAATTTCAAAATCTCGGCTCAATGAACTGCCAATTCTAGGAACATTGCTGATATTTTGCGAATGCATTGCACGTGCAAACATGTAAACGGATTTAAATCTCATTTTTAGAAAAATAAATTTAAATTTGTAAAACATTTACGTTTGAATATCAATTAATCGAAAACATAAGTTCAAAATGGCTGTTCGCATATTTTTCATAGACCAATAATACACATTTTAAACAATGCATTTGGCTACAAGAACTCGTAATATATATACAATACTTTATCTCGCATCACAATTTACATACCGTAATATTATATATCAGTCAAATAAATTATTGCAAATCTTCAAGAGCCTACTTTTAAATAATAAGAATAATAATTCTCATTCAACACTATTTTATAAAATTAATTATGTGGTCTACAACCCTTTCAGCATTATTTAAATGAACATGATGAGTTCCTTCAACTTCAACGTAACTAAATGATTTACAGTGTTGTGCATATAGAGTTTTAAACTCGTCGTACAGTACGGCTTTTTCATACACGCTCCCTGGCTTTGCTTTGATAATTAACAACTTGCAATCTATAAACGCCAATAAAGTTTTAAGTTGCTCTGTACTTAGAAGTCCGATCGCTACAAGGGGTAAAGTTAGTCTTCGATCCCGTACAAATCGAACATTCCCATCAGGAAGAAACTCGGCGCCTCTTTTCATCAGGATTTTGACTGAATCTTCAGTTAAAGATCCATCTAATTTCCCCATAACCTTCTTAACTGCTTCATCCAATGGTAGAACAGGTGCCGATCTCTCATATTCTTCCTGGAACCTCATCCTTTCTTGAAAGAATTTCTTGAGCTCCTTTTGCAGACGAGGATTAGATGCATTTAGCGATGGAATTTTGACTAAGTCTAAGTTTACTAAGTGGTCTATATTTTCCGAAAACATGGAAGAATACATTAAACCGATTCCGGCTCCCATACTGTGTCCAATAAAATTGAACTTTTGCCATTTAAGAAAAGCAACGATTTCTTGAACTGCCGAAACATATTCCCACATGTAATAAACAAATCCTTTTGGAAAATGAGATGATTGACCATGGCCAGGCAGGTCAACACACACCAAATTCCAGTCTTTGGGTAACAGAGGTGCCAAAGTGTCAAATGTTCCTGCGTTGTCTTGCCAACCATGTACCGCTAGAACTGGTTTACCACTGTTATTGCCCCATTGTTTTGCTAAATTAAAAATAATTAAAATAATTAATTATACTGCTTAGAAAAAAACTGAAAAATTATATTCATACAATGTCTGATTTGGTACAAATACGTACACATTTACTGGATCAAGATTATCTTAATTTAGCGTATTGCATCATACAATTTCATTATGTAATATTACACCACAATTTACAAATAAAAAATTGTTTCTGGGCTTCATTATGTCATTTACCTGCAATATGTCCCCAAGGGACAGGAATTTTTAACTCTGTAGGTGACGGCGACGAATTTTCTGTAGTTTTTACTCCTGCCGATGCGGTGCTAAATAAATTCCGACTGCCACCTATATAATATATGTATAAAAATTAAATTGACTATCGTTCTATAAGCATTCGTATTTACCATTATTTTTCCCCAAGATTTCTGTTGGTTTCCATAGAATGTTTTTAGCTTGGTAGCGCAATAAGCAATAACACCGAAACATTTGAAAACGTGCGCTTGGGTCTCAAGAATTTAACGAGCCGGTTAAAAAAATAATAATTACCACTTCTTCCACTAGGGTAGAATAATATTTTCTGATGTCATCACAGCGTTCCATTATGACGGCAATTCCAATTCATTTTTAAATATTATAAAACTTAACATTTATTTACACAAGATTCTTTTAATGTGTTTTATTTTTTCAACCCGTTGTTTCATTAAAAGGTGTTACATATAGAAATAAATTATAAAAAGTTCGAAGTTACATCGATTGAGAATCAATGACGTCAGTCTGGTTAGATCTCGTAACTCTGAACAATCTGTTCGACTGTCTCGTCTTGATCACAGAATTAAGAAATTAGACCTGGCAAATGCTGATGTCATTAAACCTCAATGGTTCTTTATGCCTATTTATCCACGGGAACACACATTTATCAGTCACGTCTTTACGCCATCCTGTGCCGCTGACCACTTTAACCATCGCCTTTTCACACAACTGATGTTGTCACGATGCAATCGTACTCTGCATGATATATTCGTATATGGAGCCACATTTACCAAAGAAATTGAGATGCTAAGATAATTAGCCTTAGGTAAACATAATAAACCAAAGATATGAAAAAGTTATTTAAGCATCGGTGGTGTACCGTACTTGGTCTGTCACGTGCCAATGGAAGTCCATCGGTTTCAAAACCACCAAAATGTCAACAATTGTTCGTGGTTGGTCTCATGGATTGTGATTTTCAATTTTCTATTTTCAATTAACGCTTTCTGAAATCCGTTCATCGCACATTCTTACTTTACTTAAATATTTCTGCTTGGCCTTGGCAATACATGTCATGTGATTTTTTGGGACGCGATACTAACCACGTAATAATCAACCGCGCAATTAATTACGCGGTTGGTTTTTTGATGCAAATCAT